>OY821517.1:250268029-250273029 GCA_963682025.1 Cordilura impudica
TATCTATTATTATTATTATTATTATTATTATTATTATTATTATTATTATTATTATTATTATTATTATATTATTATTATTATTATTATTATTATTATTATTATTATTATTATTATTATTATTATTATTATTATTATTATTATTATTATTATTATTATTATTATTATTATTATTATTATTATTATTATTATTAGTATTATTATTATTATTATTATTATTATTATTATTATTATTATTATTATTATTATTATTATTATTATTATTATTATTATTATTATTATTATTATTATTATTATTATTATTATTATTATTATTATTATTATTATTATTATTATTATTATTATTATTATTATTATTATTATTATTATTATTATTATTATTATTATTATTATTATTATTATTATTATTATTATTATTATTATTATTATTATTATTATTATTATTATTATTATTATTATTATTATTATTATATTATTATTATTATTATTATTATTATTATTATTATTATTATTATTATTATTATTATTATTATTATTATTATTATTATTATTATTATTATTATTATTATTATTATTATTATTATTATTATTATTATTATTATTATTATTATTATTATTATTATTATTATTATTATTATTATTATTATTATTATTATTATTATTATTATTATTATTATTATTATTATTATTATTATTATTATTATTATTATTATTATTATTATTATTATTATTATTATTATTATTATTATTATTATTATTATTATTATTATTATTATTATTATTATTATTATTATTATTATTATTATTATTATTATTATTATTATTATTATTATTATTATTTTATTATTATTATTATTATTATTATTATTATTATTATTATTATATTATTATTATTATTATTATTATTATTATTATTATTATTATTATTATTATTATTATTATTATTATTATTATTATTATTATTATTATTATTATTATTATTATTATTATTATTATTATTATTATTATTATTATTATTATTATTATTATTATTATTATTATTATTATTATTATTATTATTATTATTATTATTATTATTATTATTATTATTATTATTATTATTATTATTATTATTATTATTATTATTATTATTATTATTATTATTATTATTATTATTATTATTATTATTATTATTATTATTATTATTATTATTATTATTATTATTATTATTATTATTATTATTATTATTATTATTATTATTATTATTATTATTATTATTATTATTATTATTATTATTATTATTATTATTATTATTATTATTATTATTATTATTATTATTATTATTATTATTATTATTATTATTATTATTATTATTATTATTATTATTATTATTATTATATTATTATTATTATTATTATTATTATTATTATTATTATTATTATTATTATTATTATTATTATTATTATTATTATTATTATTATTATTATTATTATTATTATTATTATTATTATTATTATTATTATTATTATTATTATTATTATTATTATTATTATTATTATTATTATTATTATTATTATTATTATTATTATTATTATTATTATTATTATTATTATATTATTATTATTATTATTATTATTATTATTATTATTATTATTATTATTATTATTATTATTATTATTATTATTATTATTATTATTATTATTATTATTATTATTATTATTATTATTATTATTATTATTATTATTATTATTATTATTATTATTATTATTATTATTATTATTATTATTATTATTATTATTATTATTATTATTATTATATTATTATTATTATTATTATTATTATTATTATTATTATTATTATTATTATTATTATTATTATTATTATTATTATTATTATTATTATTATTATTATTATTATTATTATTATTATTATTATTATTATTATTATTATTATTATTATTATTATTATTATTATTATTATTATTATTATTATATTATTATTATTATTATTATTATTATTATTATTATTATTATTATTATTATTATTATTATTTATTATTATTATTATTATTATTATTATTATTATTATTATTATTATTATTATTATTATTATTATTATTATTATTATTATTATTATTATTATTATTATTATTATTATTATTATTATTATTATTATTATTATTATTATTATTATTATTATTATTATTATTATTATTATTATTATTATTATTATTATTATTATTATTATTATTATTATTATTATTATTATTATTATTATTATTATTATTATTATTATTATTATTATTATTATTATTATTATATTATTATTATTATTATTATTATTATTATTATTATTATTATTATTATTATTATTATTATTATATTATTATTATTATTATTATTATTATTATTATTATTATTATTATTATTATTATTATTATTATTATTATTATTATTATTATTATTATTATTATTATATTATTATTATTATTATTATTATTATTATTATTATTATTATTATTATTATTATTATTATTATTATTATTATTATTATTATTATTATTATTATTATTATTATTATTATTATTATTATTATTATTATTTTATTATTATTATTATTATTATTATTATTATTATTATTATTATTATTATTATTATTATTATTATTATTATTATTATTATTATTATTATTATTATTATTATTATTATTATTATTATTATTATTATTATTATTATTATTATTATTATTATTTATTATTATTATTATTATTATTATTATTATTATTATTATTATTATTATTATTATTATTATTATTATTATTATTATTATTATTATTATTATTATTATTATTATTATTATTATTATTATTATTATTATTATTATTATTATTATTATTATTATTATTATTATTATTATTATTATTATTATTATTATTATTATTATTATTATTATTATTATTATTATTATTATTATTATTATTATTATTATTATTATTATTATTATTATTATTATTATTATTATTATTATTATTATTATTATTATTATTATATTATTATTATTATTATTATTATTATTATTATTATTATTATTATTATTATTATTATTATATTATTATTATTATTATTATTATTATTATTATTATTATTATTATTATTATTATTATTATTATTATTATTATTATTATTATTATTATTATTATTATTTATTATTATTATTATTATTATTATTATTATTATTATTATTATTATTATTATTATTATTATTATTATTATTATTATTATTATTATTATTATTATTATTATTATTATTATTATTATTATTATTATTATTATATTATTATTATTATTATTATTATTATTATTATTATTATTATTATTATTATTATTATTATTATTATTATTATTATTATTATTATTATTATTATTATTATATTATTATTATTATTATTATTATTATTATTATTATTATTATTATTATTATTATTATTATTATATTATTATTATTATTATTATTATTATTATTATTATTATTATTATTATTATTATTATTATTATTATTATTATTATTATTATTATTATTATTATTATTATTATTATTATTATTATTATTATTATTATTATTATTATTATTATTATTATTATTATTATTATTATTATTATTATTATTATTATTATTATTATTATTATTATTATTATTATTATTATTATTATTATTATTATTATTATTATTATTATTATTATTATTATTATTATTATTATTATTATTATTATTATTATTATTATTATTATTATTATTATTATTATTATTATTATTATTATTATTATTATTATTATTATTATTATTATTATTATTATTATTATTATTATTATTATTATTATTATTATATTATTATTATTATTATTATATTATTATTATTATTATTATTATTATTATTATTATTATTATTATTATTATTATTATTATTATTATTATTATTATTATTATTATTATTATTATTATTATTATTATTATTATTATTATTATTATTATTATTATTATTATTATTATTATTATTATTATTATTATTATTATTATTATTATTATTATTATTATTATTATTATTATTATTATTATTATTATTATTATTATTATTATTATTATTATTATTATTATTATTATTATTATTATTATTATTATTATTATTATTATTATTATTATTATTATTATTATTATTATTATATTATTATTATTATTATTATTATTATTATTATTATTATTATTATTATTATTATTATTATTATTATTATTATTATTATATTATTATTATTATTATTATTATTATTATTATTATTATTATTATTATTATTATTATTATTATTATTATTATTATTATTATTATATTATTATTATTATTATTATTATTATTATTATTATTATTATTATTATTATTATTATTATTATTATTATTATTATTATTATTATTATTATTATTATTATTATTATTATTATTATTATTATTATTATTATTATTATTATTATTATTATTATTATTATTATTATTATTATTATTATTATTATTATTATTATTATTATTATTATTATTATTATTATTATTATTATTATTATTATTATTATTATTATTATTATTATTATTATTATTATTATTATATTATTATTATTATTATTATTATTATTATTATTATATTATTATTATTATTATTATATTATTATTATTATTATTATTATTATTATTATTATTATTATTATTATTATTATTATTATTATTATTATTATTATTATTATTATTATTATTATTATTATTATTATTATTATTATTATTATTATTATTATTATTATTATTATTATTATTATTATTATTATTATTATTATTATTATTATTATTATTATTATTATTATTATTATTATTATTATTATTATTATTATTATTATTATTATTATTATTATTATTATTATTATTATTATTATTATTATTATTATTATTATTATTATTATTATTATTATTATTATTATTATTATTATTATTA
>OY821517.1:250278029-250304457 GCA_963682025.1 Cordilura impudica
TGATCCCTTCAGAAAAATTTGTTGTGTTTCAATTAACTATATAATTTGATTGACTTTTCTACAAATGTTACCAATATTAAACGTAAAATTATATTGTTATACCCTATACCACTATGTGGTTTGGGTATAATGACTTTGTGCTGCTGTTTGTAACAACCAAAAATATTTGACCTAGACCCATCTTTAATTATACCGATCGAATCAGAATCACTTTTTGAGTTGATTTAACAATATCCGTCCGTCCGTCCGTCCGTCCGTCTGTGTGTCCATGTAAACCTTGTAATCAAACTGCAGGTCGCAAATATGAATATATTTTGATGAAATTTGGTATTTGATCTTTTATCGGCCATGGGATGACCCAAAAATGGACCGATCCTGGCCGTGTTTGGTAAAGTCTCTTGTATTTTGCAAAACTATATACAAACAAAATTTGAGAAGAATCAGTGCAATATTTTTGTTTTTTGATAGATTTAAGTGAAGATCGAGAAGCAGCTCTATATGGGGCCTATGACTAAGAGTTATCCAATAGGGATCATTTTTGGACTACTCATTAATGGACGTAATGAACGCATACAAAACCCAATTTGAGTAAGATCTATATGACAATTTGGATCTTATGGCAATTTATGTCGATTTCATATGGGTAATTTGTATGGGGGCTAGGTCTGAACATGGACCGATTCTCACCAATTTCAATAGCGTTTATCCCATGGCCGATAAAAGCTTATATACCAAATTTCATCAAAATATATTCATATTTGCGACCTGCAGTTTGATTACAAGGTTTACATGGACACACAGACGGACGGACGGACGGACATTGTTAAATCAACTCAGAAAGTGATTCTGATTCGATCGGAATAATTAAAGATGGGTCTAGGTCAAATATTTTTGGTTGTTACAAACAGCAGCACAAAGTCATTATACCCAAACCACATAGTGGTATAGGGTATAAATATTCATTAGTGAACGGCTTTTCGACACACAAATGGAAATTTGCATAAACAATTGATGACGTGGCGTCCATTTTTAGAATTGGTTGTTGTTGTTTTACAATTTCTTATAAAATGTATAAAATTAACCATTTTCAACAATTTTAATAAATAATATTCATAAAAATATATAATTTTCTTCCATTTTGAGTCATGGTCAACAAATCCCTACATATTTTGAAAATTCCAAAAACTCGTCTTTTGAATAACAGCTAAACTATAAGATTTTATTAAGGCGTGATAGATATTCTTTATATTCAGATACAAAAAAAAACTATTCTCTCCTGCTTAATTATTTGCTTAAATTTGCTGGACATAATAAGCTTTTAAGTAGTTTGGAGGCAATTTGGGTTGAAAATCAATTACATACATATATATGTACATATGTACCTATAAACCTCCGTAATTGAGAATTGTACATATTGAACTTATACAATTTAATTTTATTAAAAATTATAACGAGAAAAATATTTCAATGGCAAAACAATAACAGCGTAAAGAAAAATTTAAATTGTTAAATCATGTGTACATATGGTACATAGTACATTGTTCACATGAAATCCAGTCGCACAAATATTATATCTGTTTTAAAAAGAAAATCGATTTAGTAGTATTGAAATACAAATTAATGTATATTTATTGATATTTAGAAGAAGCAAAAAACAATTAATATCATTAGTTCTAATAAAAATTCGTGTTTTGTCCTTGATGGACCCCATTAACTGTTGCACAACTTTTCTATTCATTTGCGCTGCATACTTCTTCCAAATTGATAGCATTTATCTATTACCGATAACAATACTATCGTTCCTCTTTAACTTGCCAATTGGCCGAGTCTGGAGCGAAATAGGTGTGTTCATATGTTTTTGTATTACATCGACCTTATTAGTTCGATACCAATTGATTGCAGCTCCTGAATAATATAAAAATCTGAAATCATAGTGGAGGATATGACAAAGGCCCATTCATATTAAGGCAATTATTTAATTTTATTAAAACTTTTTGGTAAAGCAAATGAGCCCGTTTTTTGTAAACACTATATTTCTTCAGTGCGATTTGGGTAATTAATATCACCATATGTTTGTAAGCCAGCATCCGAATGTATTATTTTCGCGGTACTTACGCTTGTATTATACTTTTAGAGTGATCGGAGAGAGCCGGATTGTGTTTTATCGAATGTAGTACTTTTTCCGCAAGTTCTACTAACTTTTTTGATTTTTTACGAAACCCATGTAACGTTTAATAACATCATTCACAGTCCTTTTTGGAAGCTTTAGTTTTTCATTGCACACTTAAAAAATTATCATAATAAGGGTAGGTTTATAAGGATAAACATATAAAAAATTTAACAAAAATGCTGGTACTAGTTTTGTTAAAAGCTTCTAGAGTGTGACCGGATTTAATGTGAACCATGCTTTTTAACAAAAAAAAAAAAAGAAAACAAAATACTCGTATATTGTTTACTTGTTTAAACAGCAGAAATAAAGAAAAATATTGAAATCTTTTTCTTATTCGTGTATTCAATTTAGGCAAAATTAAGCAATCTGCTGTTTTTAGCCTGCCCGCGTAAACATTCACATTCACTTTGAGTTTTGTATTGAAAGGTATATTGGATGATGGTACGAGTACAACGTTGTATGTATGTATATATTTTTAGCCTAAATAAATTTCACATTTGGAATAACAAATTATGAGGCATTAGTAGTAGCACAGAGAAAATTATAAACATTTAAATTTTAAAATGTTTTGTTAAAAAAAATTAGAATAAAAAACATGAAAAACGAAAAGAAGCGCAATTGGTTGGATGATATTTAAATTTAATATATATTTATACCCTATACCACTATGTGGTTTGGGTATAATGACTTTGTGCTGCTGTTTGTAACTACCAAAAATATTTGACCTCGACCCATCTTTTATTGTACCGATCGACTCAGAATCACTTTCTCAAATTTGGTTTGTATATATTTTTTCAAAATATTAGTGACTTTACCGAATATGATCAGGATTGGTACATTTTTCGACCTAGTCCCCATATAAATATAGCAACCGATATGAACTTTGTCATATCTGCAGCCAAAAAAATGAATTACAATGCCACTCAAAATTGGTTATGCTTATTTTCTATATCCAATTAGTTGGACTGAAGAGATAGGGTCTCTAAACCATGGTATAGGTATCGTATAGTCGGTCTAGACCGACTTCAATTTTCTCACTTGTTTTAATATTATGTATACTTATAGTCGGTGACATAAAAACCGCCAAAATAAAGTAATGAATTCAAAATTTGATTTTTAACAAAATTTGATTTTTAAAAGTGTTAAATTCGGCTGTGCCGAATCTTTGACATCCTCCATCTGTGTCTTATGCCGTTTTCTTTTCTGACAAAAAATGTCCCCATTTTTTGCACTTTTTTGGAAAAGCGCATTTTTTTTATATATTCTGAATTAAGAGCAACCTTATATTATATATCAATCGAAAGGTCTCAAAGTGCTGTGTTCATATATGCAAAAATTTTGATTATTATCCTCTTGGAAGTCATAGGGTGAAAATATTCAAAAAAGGGGAACAGTGGGGAAATGTTCTCATACTATGACCTGAAAGAAGTCAATGGCTGGATTTTTTTGTGATTTACGAGGGCTCGACTTTGAGACCTTTCGATTGATGTATAGGATAAGGTTGCTTTTAATTCAGAATATAAAAAAATACACTTTTGAAAAAAGGGCAAAAATGGGCGACATTTTTTTGTCAGAAAAGAAAACGGCATTATAACCAGTATTATATCCAATGTTGGGTACGGTTACCATTTTAATACAGTTGCCTTTTAATTCTAATACCATATAAATTTAAAGTTATTTGCTTTTCTTTTTTGGCCAGTATTTATTAAAATTTCTTATTTATTGTTTTTTGATGTGTAAACATCTATACGCGAAGGGGGGTAAATTTATATTTCACAATACAATCACAAAAACAGCGTAACATGTGAGCCGTAAGACAAAATCGATGTGACTTATGAATGTATTGGTGAAAAATTATGATATGTTTGAAAATGAAAAATGAAAAATTAAAAATTAAAAATAAAGAATGAAAAATAAAAATGAAAAATAAATATGAAAAATTTAAAATAAAAAATGAAAAATAAAAAATTAAAAATGAAAAACGAAAAATGAAAAATGAAAAATAAAAATGAAAAATTAAAACTGAAAAATGAAAAATAAAAAATAAAAAATTAAAAATGAAAAATAAAAAATGAAAAGTAGAAAATGAAAAATGAAAAATGAAATATGAAATATGAAAAATAAAAAATAAAAAATGAAAAATGAAAATTGAAAAATAAAAAATTAAAAAAACATGAAAAATTAAAAATAAAAAATGAAAAATAAAAATGAAAAATTAAAAATAAAAAATTAAAAAAGAAAAATTAAAAATAAACAATGAAAATAAAAATGAAAAATAAACAATGGAAAATTAAAAATGAAACATGAAAAATGAAAAATAAAAAATGAAAAATGAGGAATAAAAAGTGAAAAAGAAAAATAAAAAATGAAAAATAAAAAGTGAAAAATGAAAAGTGAAAAATGAAAAAATTAAAAATAAAAAATGAAAAATGAGAAACGAAAAATGAAAAATAAAAAACGAAAAATTAAAAATTAACCGGATGAAATAATAATAAATATTTTTATATAAGCAGAGCCCCTGCAGTTGATTGCTACAAGTGATACATAGATGAGTCTCTGTTACATTTTTATTGAAATCTCGGGTCATATTGAACCGTTTTTGATGATTTTAAATATCAACCTACACAGGATGTCAATCATTCATCTTCAGCTGACCTATTGAGGGCGTGATCGTGATTTCCACAGACGGACAGATGGACATCGCTAGATCAACTCCACTTGCTTTAGGGATCAAGCATATATATTTTTGTTTGTTTTCTATTTATTACAAACAGAATGACAAACTTATATATACCCTCAGCATAATGGTAAGGGAAACATTTAAATTAACTTCAAAGATTCAATGAATTATGAAAAAACACTAAACAATATAGATTTGAAATGGTTCCTTGTTCGATTAGTTTCCCTTATAAACCTGAACTTTGCATCGAGCATCGAACATTAAATGGGTCTGGATTATATGAATCTTAATTCTAAATATATGAATAGTAAAATGCAGCCTACGTTAGATGATACGACTTTACAAACGACTACACGCAGTTAAAATGAAAGTAATTAAAATGAAAGTAAAACGCTAAATGCGTTTGTATAAAATAAAGCAAAATTATCTAATAAAATTGAAAAAGATAGCCGTCAGTATATTCTCTCTCAAAACATTTTCACTTTTACTCATTACAAATTTTTTATAAAACATATGATTGCTTTTTGGCAAATACGATCGAAGAAATGATGGAAGAATTAAGAAAATATCCATATAACCAGAATTCATTAATTTTAATCATGTGATACAGGTTCCTGCCATAAACAAATTGAGCATGAGACGAATGATTCGCCTCTTCTTTTTCTTCACCTGTTTAATTGTTACAAATTTCTGTTCTTGTATTAATTTGGATATTTGTTTTTTAGAGCGAATTTTTTCCTACCATTACGAATATATTTTCGTTCCGGAAAATGTCTAAGGTCCAAAAACTATCAGATTATTAATATATGTGGTGAACATAGTCGCGGTTGTATATGAATAAACAGCTGTTTAGTCTAAAATAGAGAGGGTGCTTTATATTTTTTATAATCTTTATATTTTTTTTTAACCAAATTTTAAAGGTAATTAAAGTTAATTTTTGGGTATATTTGTGTGGGACCTGTGTTTGATTATCAGCAGTTTCTATATATATCGTATATATGTATCATTCCCATCAAAATTTATGAACCAAAAGCTCGGATACTCTTTATTTGTCACCTGGAATTTAAATACAATTAATTAATTTCAAGTGGATGGGAATACTTAAGTGTGTCTGATAATAAAACGTCATCTTTTTAGTAGTAACAAACATCAGCACAAACTGATAATACTCTGTGTCACATAATTTTCTCTTTTAAGAAGAAACATTTTTCTATACACACAGAAAAGGAACCGAATAGTTATAAATTTGAACTACTGTATTTACAATAGCATCAACAGAAATTTAATAGCAGCGAAGAATTTTCAATTATAATACATTTACAACAGAATTGTAATCTTAACTAACTCGATATTCGGTTATTAACTTCACAATTCGATTAGCTAAAAATAAATATTATTGTGATCTGACTTAGATCTGAGACGTTTGAAAGAATAATCCATAGAATTTTAACAACATTCGAATAATAATTGAAAATTCATTATGTATCGCATGAAGTGTATAAACGTATCGAAGTCCTGTTGACATCGTATTTTAATACACTAAATTTAAAAAAAAAACTAACAACATTTAGTATTTTTTTTTTTAAATTATTTTTATTGCCAAAACTTTTGATTGTCGTTTTTTAATGTCGCTCACCATATGTGTGAATAGATTTTGAATAATGTTTACAGATTACTCACTCAAGATCATATACATATTAATATTGAAACAAAGATATTTGTAAAAATATTTTAACGCTTAAGGTTAAATGAAGAATAGACAACACATTAAAAATACTTGTATTAAGATAAGGAAATATTAAGAATAATTTTGTTACAAATATTTACCACACACAAATTCTAACGGCTTTTTTTTTATGATTAAAAAACTTTAAACATTAACTGACCTTGAACTTCTCCATCTTACCTCTACTAGAATATAATTATTACCAATATTAAATTATACAAAAATACATAAACAAAAATTATTGATTAAATCATTAACCAAATGACTCATCGAAACTTATGTACGGTTATTATATACACAAAAAACAAGAAAAAAAACTAATGTATTTAAACAAATTGATTTGTTATCAGGTGAAAAATTAATATGAACAACAAAATAAAATAAACATTCAATAACTAACATTAAAATTAAAAAAAATACATATTAATATAACAAGTAGCATTCAATAATGTATTAAATACACCTATCCCAATATATGAATACGTGATGTACTCTAACGACAATTAACAAATTGTGGAAATAAAGAAAGAGAGTATATTTTTCGTAGCTACTTAACCAGTAGGAGACATTCCTCCACTAACATCCTTGTCAGAACTGAGTCAATTTGTTAAACAAAAACAATTCACATGGTATTTTAAAGAACTGATTATGCATCTTATTGGTAGTAGAGAGATAGGCGTATGTACATGCAAAGTGATCGAACAGTTATAAATAGATATGGCATCGATTGTCTGCGCTGTGCTTATGTTAAATCTGACGTTGAAATTTTGTTGTATGTTACAATGTTATAATTATTGAATAAAAAGTTAAAAGAAATTATGACTATACATTTCATATAAATTTCGTTACACTTTTCATTCATTATATTAATTGGCGTATGATTATAAAGCAAATGTGACATGCCTCTTTTTTAAAGTCGTTTCTGAAACTTGATCTTGTCGTTTTCGGTATCTAGTTTCGAAATTTCGAATTTCATCTTGATCTTCTCAAAGAACATAATTTTTTTGTTTTTCCGTAGGAAGAGTTTTGTTTACAAATGATACTATAGCCGAGGCAGGTTGATTGATAGCCAAATCACAAAATACGTGACATTGATTGTCCTTAGAGCTAGCTGAGCGTCTAGCTACAAAAGCAAAAATTGTTTTCTTTAAGGCTCCTACCACCGTAGTGTTATCGTTGCCGTGCTCTTGCATAGTCCATAAACGATGATCGGGGTCAATGGCACAATATGATATGATATCAGCTGTATAATGTTTACGGAAGAACTTCTTACGGGTATTATCGGTAAGCGTGATTCCCTGTTGAGTAACTTTAAAATGTACTTCTGTGGGATCGAGGGGAGTAGAGGATTCAGCATACATTTGTCGTATAGCTTTGCGTATGGCTTCTTCCCCTGTTAGAGATTCGGTATCGCAAGAAAATATCCACAATACATTGCAGGCGGCTCCTTGTGTTAAAAGTTGTTTTTGTGCCGGTGTATGTTCCACCAATGGCGGTACTATATCACGTTCTGGTATTTGTAATAGACAAGGTAAGGCTAATTGGTTTAAAGAGTGCTGAAAGACCAAAGCCGATAATGACGTAAACACCGGTTCATTAGCACAACCCTTTAAACGTACTCCTCGAGTAGTTGGTTCGATTAGAAAATGTCTGACCAAATCATCAGGTTTTCCGGTGGAAGCTGAACCCGGTGGTGCTTGAGAAACTCTTAAAACCAAACCATAGGCATTTTTATAGGTAGTTGAGTCTCTAACAACAAATGTGCCTGGTGCTGCATTTATCAACAATGAAATGGCTTCTTCGCGTGATAAATTTGGTTTATACCAAAATTTCGAGGAATCTTTAGCAAATTTCACTAGATGTGCGGCCACTTCCTGTGGTTCACTGTTTGCCGTGGATAGGCTAGAGTTTAATCGCGGTCTATAGTTGGTGCCATAGATTGTTTCCGTTGAGTAGTTGTGCTGTTCAGCAGCCACCGTATTTTGTTGCTGTTGCTGCTGCTGCTGCTGTTGATAGCTGACATTCCTTGTATTAAGAGTAGCTGTTTGCGAATTATAGCCATTGCTGATAATGCTGCTACCAGAAAATGGTGTACGCGGCGTAACAGGAAATGCTGGCGTTTCTGGACGTGCTGAGGCCGGTGATGGATAATCCGTAACTGCTGTTAACGTTGTAGTAGATGTAGCTGTGGAAAGTGGTGATGTAGCTGCATTGTTGCTTCGATACAATGTTGTATTAGTAGTTGTTGCCTTTTTAGTACTCATGGCATAAATAGGTGATGACTCTCTATCCGCCATTGTTTGACCAATATTGGTATGCTCATGACCATACATGCTGTCATTTCCATATGTGGAGTAGTCTGAACGTTTTGTTCGTTGTAATGTAGAGGCTGTGGCAGATGTAGAAATGGCCTCCAAAGGCTGCACATCGTAACGTTTACTGCGTTCATCATAAGGCTTAGAATAAATGGCAAGCATTGAGGTTGGACTTGAATTTTCTCTGTAATAATTATGGTTGTTGCTTATATTGTTGTCGTTCTTGGTATGTGTTGCTGATGATGATGATGAACTAATTGTGTGATAATTACGTTCTACATATGACGACGACAATGGAATGTCACGCGTTTGGTACAGCTGTTGTTGTTGTTGTTCTTGTTGATACTGCTGCTGCTGCTGCTTCTGATATTGTGGCTTACGTTGTGGTGATCTATCTATTGTATTTGCACGTCGCCGCAAAATATTAACATTGTCAACCTCGTCTTCATTGTCAGGAAAGCGATCATTTAAATTTAGATTAAATTGGAAATCATAATTATATTTGCTGTTTTGACTCTGACTACGATTGGGTATTTGTGGAGGGCACGAAGATTTGTTGCTGCTTAGTGATGGCGGCAATGTGGAGGGCAATTGTACTGTGCCATTTGCAAAACGTCTGGGTGGTGGCAATGGCGAAGCCTTTGGTGATGTTAAATCATGTGTTGTTGAACGGTATTCACTGAAAACCTTCTCACGACGCTCACGTAGCAATTCATCAAAATCATGTCGAGCTGGTGTTTTGGTTGCTGTTAGTATGTCACCACCACCGTACATTGTTTTGTGGCCATAGTTATCATTATTGTTGATATTACCATTTACGCCAAACTTGTCAAAGTTGTCTCCAATATTGCTGCCGATGTTGCTGTTGTTGTTGCTAGCATTTCCATAACTGTAGTGGTAGGTATTTGCGATAGTGTTGGTTTTAGTGCGCGTAGGTGATATACTGTCTCTTATGTGGTTACTGTTGTTGTTGCTATTACCATTGCTCAAAGTTTTTCTTACTAGCAAAGGACTAGTGAGACGTGGTTGTGCTTTGATCATACTGGCATCTGTTTCGTCCGTTGATGACGTTGTTGTTTTGTTATTATATCTCACTGATTGTGTACAACATTTGTTGTTGTTGTTGTTCAAATATGTTTCACTACCGCCACCGCAAAAGTTATTACGATTATTTGCACGATCGCTAGTATTTTGCTGTGTCGATGTATTGTAATTGACATCTCTGCCACTCCCATTTAATGAACTTTTACTTGACGCTTTTCCGTAACCGTAACCGAAACCACCAACATTTCGACCTGTAGAGCTCAAGCCAAAATCGAAATCAAAATCGAATTCATTTTCAACACCGTTTTTATAATTACGCGATTGAGGCGACGACGACGTAGTTGGCCTTAATGGCGTCGATGTTTTACTAATTTGTCCGTAACTGAATGGCAGCGAATTTTCACGGGCGTGATATGGTATCGCACCATTATTACTATTATTATTGCCATTTGTACTACTCATTTTATTTGTTTCGATAGCAGCGAAATCATTGTAATGCGACCGCATAGTTCGCGAATATTTTAAAGACTGCCATATGTTGCTCAAATTCCCCAACAACTTTCAGTTCATATTCATTCATTTAGCCAAAGCTAAATTGGTGAGCATAGTGTTAGTAAACGTATGTATATGTATATTTTCTGAGAGTACCAAAAGTATCTGTTATGAGTGTCAGTCTAGTAAAAAATTTTCTAACTCACACATTCATAAAAGAACACTGCTGTAGTTTCAAAGAGGGGAGTATGGTATTTGTTGAGATAAGGTTACTTACTATCTTTATATATATAAGGGTTAAAATTGTCATGTAATTTTATTAATTGTCCCATTAGGGTATTTTTTAAAAGATCTTGAAATCAACAAAACCGTAAACAAAAATTACACATTAGACGATAAATCGTTATTAGACGATTTTTTAACAAAAAAAAAAAAAAAATAAAAATACGAATTTTTGTAATCTTTTCACAGCTGTCCATTTTCACCAAAAAAATTAATTTTAATTATGGAAAAGTTACATTGTATGGAAAAATAATATTTTCGTGGATATATGTAAGTGAAGTTTATTTAGCCATATGTGCTTAAGAACTGGTTTTAAAAACAATAATTTATCAATCTGAAATTAGTTCTCAAAGTTTGCATTTGATAAATCCAAATTTTATTAATTATGACAAAATTTTAATTTAATCTTTAGCGGCTAATATTAGCCTGATTAATTTCTAACTCTCTAACTCAATTAGAAAAATTAAGAGTTCGTTTTTTGATATACTTAGTGTATTTTTAAACTTTGTTCATGAATAAGAAAAGCAAAATTAAGATTCTGAATATCGCAATTAAAAATTTTGTATATAGTTTTTATATTTTGACAAAATTTGTCGAAAAAATTATTATTTTACCTCATTCGTTTGTAAATTAATGCAAAAAGACTTTTTAGTCAAGTGAATCTGATTAGTTAGAAATTTTATCGAAACTGAATCAATGGCAAGGTATACTTTATTACAAAGATCGTTTAAAGTTACGTAATTCGAATGGTTTTGATGTCTTAATTACGCCTGACTTAAAAGATTTAAATTTATATATTTTTCCCTAAAATATTTATGCTCATTACCAAATGCATTTTAATCAAACTTATATTTATAAAATATTTTTATGACAGATCTTTAAATCATCTTACTGTTGTTTCTATACTATTTCTCCTGTTTTGTTTTATCATTTGAAAAATTTATAAATTCATAGATATTTTATATGATTTTATAGTAGATCCGAAGCAAGCCCTATTAAAATTTTTCCACGAATAATTTATTGTTTCATTGGTAAATACATATGTATAAAAATTTACCTCTTATGTTTCATTTAACATCACTAGACACTAGACTTCACAGTTTAAATGAAAAAGATAAATGTTATCGCAAAATTATTTAATTTTATGCAAATACAACGGAACTTTCTTTGGGTGAGAACCTTTAATTGTCATATTAGACAAAGCCAGAAGAAGGTAAATTTTTAGAAACATGATCGAATTTATAGAATTTATCAAAATTGAAAATAGTTGTCTTGCACAAACAAGTTCTGTAAATAAGCTTTACAAAAATCTTATCATTTTTCAAATATATTTATAAATGAATTTGTGGCAATTAAAAAAAAAAAAACAAATATTTAAACAAAGTAAAAACATTTGATCTTGAGCCTGATTTTATTTCTAACTCATTTAAATATATATTTGCAGATTGTTTGAACCTTTTATTGTTACAGTAGTAGGATATATGTAATTTTTTTTTTTATTTTTTTTTGAAATTCAATTGGCAATATCAACTGTTTTATATTTTTTTTTTTGACTATTTTTAGTTTTTATCGGAAATTATTCTTATTTTTGAAAAATTCATCTGGCAGCCCTGTATGGAACAGGGATCCAAAAGATCGATAAATATTTTAAGTGATTACATGGTGCGTAAAGGATCTAGCGTCCAATTTATTTTCTATTGTCATTTTTTGTTTTAATCTTAATATTCATTTTGTGAACTTATAAGCTTTTCGGTCATTACAAACACTATGTTATTAAGAAAATCTTTTCAGTGCAATTCGTAAATCATTTACCGAATTTCTATTTAACATCACCCGAATATATCAGATTTGATTTAAAGATTTGTTCATAACAATTGATTTTTAAAATTGGGAAACGATTTCCCCTACTCGCAAAAGATTTTCTCCACTTTCGCTACGTTATTTATGAAATATTTCTCATAAAAATATGTACACTCTAGCATTATGCCCCCACTCACTCACATTCGCTCCAAACAACAAACTTAAGACATTAACGTCGTGTCTGTGTTTTGCTAAGGTGTATAAGATAAACAACTAAAGCTATACTCGTATGTATATATGTATGTATGTACATATCTATATGTAGTGGCTGCTGTTGAAAATGTTGTACATTTTGTTTCTCGTATCGTTTGGCTTGGTTTGTTGTGTTTTCTACGTATTTTTTTTCGCTAGTGATGTCATCCGGCACAAGTTGTTTTTAAACTTGTTTAAGTGATGTGTGCGGCTCATATAACACTACAAATTATAAAAATCAAATAGAACATGTACCCGTATGAAGAGAAAGAGAGCAGTCACTCTTTTTCTTTCTATTTGATTGCGGCGAACAATATTTTGTCAGCATTTTAATTTTTTGCTAAAGCAAAAAAAATTTTTTTTTGATTGTCTGTGATCTTATGGCGTCGGTGTTTCCTTTTTTCGGTGCAAGATTGTTGTGTAAACAAGGGTTGTTTAATAAATTTTTTGGCTTAAAAAAAAAATTTTGTAGTAACACAAAATGTCTACACATATGTAAGTGCAACTATTTTTTTTATGCGTTGTATTCGAAATTGTATTGTACTCGAAAACGCATTAAAAATTTTATTTGGTTACTAAAGATTTCAATATGAAGACAATAAAAAGACAACAATTATGTTTTCAAATCAGTTTTTGAAAACAAGTTTTTTCGATCAGAACCAAAATTTAAAAAAGATGGAAAACTCGAAATCGAGAAAGTACCTACACTTTTTTTTAATTTTTTTGCCAATGGCCTGTACTTCTGAAAATAAAGCAAGATACCTATTAAAGAAGATATTCTATGGATACATACCGAAGCTACCAAAATTCTACTCTTTTCAATTTTTTGTTTTTCGAACCATTTTTGTTTGTCTCGAACCATTGCGGCTCGCCTAGTCCACATAGAAATTCACCTCCGATATGAACTTTGTGTTTAGGCCAAAATACAAAAAATATTTGATATTTTTGAAAGTGTTGCTATATTTGGGGTTGTTGTAACATATTCTGGCGGAGTTATTTCCTGGTTATCTCAAAAGCAGTTTAAATAAATATATTTATTATATTATACGTTTTCTTTATACGAGGGTTAGTATGAACAAGCTGAGTTTTTTTTTCATATTTTTAAAATTCCTCTAGATGGATCTCAAACTGAACAATACAAAACTAATCATTACAATAAAAAAAAAAACAATACGTAACCCTAGTAATACAAAACATAAGGTACAATACAATTGTACAGTTCTAGAGTTCCATCTAGAGGAATTTGCATATATAAAAAATGCTTTTCACATAACAATATTTGGATTTGATAGTAGATATGTTAATGTACAGAAAGCTGAAATTGGAAACAACTAAACTTGTTCATACTAACTCTCGTATAAAGAAAAAAAAGTTTTAATTTTTTTTCTTTCAAATGTTTGAGTTAAATAGCAGATTAAGCATGAGTTGAAGTACTAGATAAGTAGAAGGATGCTGACGATGATCAAGCCATATTGTTCGAAAGTGGCTACTCCATCTAGCGCTGTAGTCAAATTTTTCCATATTTTTCTTACATAAAATTATTATCTTTTCTATTATTACAAAATATAAGTATTCATGATCTTAAACCGAACAATAAAAATCTAAATAAATACATTATATTCAATAGTCGTCATCTCGAATTTTAACCGATCCATTTTGATGGATAGTAACAACATTATTAAATTATTTCGATCCAAAGATAGTAATATTTATTATAATTTGGATGTTAAAATTGTCTTAAATGATTGGAGGTCAGTTTTTCTTAGATTAAACAATTATCAAACAACCCATAAAATATTACTTTTGCTAATGTTCGTACTCTGTAAATCAATTGATGTGCTCATCATTCGTTTGAAGAGTTTTCTTTGTTTTTTTTTGTATTTCATGTAGCTGGAAATTTTTGCTGTTGTCATTGTAGTTGTTGCTGTTTAATCTAACGATCGTCTATATGTAGTTAGTAAGTGAAACCATTCATTATTTCTTAAATGCCGTATTTTATTTGTTTCTATTTTCTAAATTTTAAACGCAGTTTGAATGAAAATATGTTATTTTAGCTTATATTGACATAAACATATTTGTGGTTTTGGCATTTGATCGCCTCCACGCAAAATTATATTTTTTCAATAATTATGTATGTATGTATGTATAGGTCTCTCAGTTATATATCTTCTCTCGTTGGTTGGATTTTTTTTTATTATAACTCTCAATGTCAACAAATCGCGCAATTGTCAGGCTTTACATACATATTTCGTATAAAAATTGTAGGCCTATGTCGGCACGTTTGTCATTCTGTTAATCATTACCTTTATTTACGAACATCTGTTATGTATTTATCCAAATTTTTAAGGTTGAACGTCATTTTGCTTATATCGTTTACACATTATTTGTAAGTTGCAAAAACATTTTACTATTCCTAGCTCTCATTCTCGCTTAAAGACTAAAGGCCTAGTTAGCCACACGTTGTTAAAATGTATCCGTACCGTAAGTGTAACGTTGTCATATAGTGCAATTATAGAACGTAAAAAACGAACCAGCATGTTGCTGTGTAAAATTAACCAAACTTTATCAGGTGTTCACAAATGTCACGTACAAACGTAGCAAAAATTTATTTTCAAAAGATTGGGACGTTCCGGTTACGTGACAGTTGAGTTCGGTAACTGCTCTAAATGTTTTTCATGTAACACAAAAAACAGCTGACACGTTTGGTTAAGGTTACGCGTGGCTAACTAGACCTTAAAATTTATCGTTGAAAAATATTGTACAATGCGTGACAAACAATCAGTAAAGTACGACTTGCAAATGACTTAAATGGTTATCATGTTATAATAAAAAAAAAGCAAGAGTGTTAAATTCGGCTGTGCCAAATCTTTGATACCCTCCACCTCGGTTTGAGTATTGATATTAAATTGAAACAAAATATTTGCAAAAATAAACAATTACACACGTTTCGGTGTTTGCTTTTTGGTCATCGTGGTTGCTGATCGGCATGCATTTAGGTTATATACCTATAAGCATGTGTTTCCGGTTATATGCCATAATTAATTAATTTAGTTTAAGTTTTTGCAAATTATATAGCTCGCCCTACCCTCCATTACGAAGGTAATGGTTGTGTAGGTTGTGTATATTTATATTTATATTTATATTTATATTTATATTTATATTTATATTTATATTTATATTTATATTTATATTTATATTTATATTTATATTTATATTTATATTTATATTTATATTTATATTTATATTTATATTTATATTTATATTTATATTTATATTTATATTTATATTTATATTTATATTTATATTTATATTTATATTTATATTTATATTTATATTTATATTTATATTTATATTTATATTTATATTTATATTTATATTTATATTTATATTTATATTTATATTTATATTTATATTTATATTTATATTTATATTTATATTTATATTTATATTTATATTTATATTTATATTTATATTTATATTTATATTTATATTTATATTTATATTTATATTTATATTTATATTTATATTTATATTTATATTTATATTTATATTTATATTTATATTTATATTTATATTTATATTTATATTTATATTTATATTTATATTTATATTTATATTTATATTTATATTTATATTTATATTTATATTTATATTTATATTTATATTTATATTTATATTTATATTTATATTTATATTTATATTTATATTTATATTTATATTTATATTTATATTTATATTTATATTTATATTTATATTTATATTTATATTTATATTTATATTTATATTTATATTTATATTTATATTTATATTTATATTTATATTTATATTTATATTTATATTTATATTTATATTTATATTTATATTTATATTTATATTTATATTTATATTTATATTTATATTTATATTTATATTTATATTTATATTTATATTTATATTTATATTTATATTTATATTTATATTTATATTTATATTTATATTTATATTTATATTTATATTTATATTTATATTTATATTTATATTTATATTTATATTTATATTTATATTTATATTTATATTTATATTTATATTTATATTTATATTTATATTTATATTTATATTTATATTTATATTTATATTTATATTTATATTTATATTTATATTTATATTTATATTTATATTTATATTTATATTTATATTTATATTTATATTTATATTTATATTTATATTTATATTTATATTTATATTTATATTTATATTTATATTTATATTTATATTTATATTTATATTTATATTTATATTTATATTTATATTTATATTTATATTTATATTTATATTTATATTTATATTTATATTTATATTTATATTTATATTTATATTTATATTTATATTTATATTTATATTTATATTTATATTTATATTTATATTTATATTTATATTTATATTTATATTTATATTTATATTTATATTTATATTTATATTTATATTTATATTTATATTTATATTTATATTTATATTTATATTTATATTTATATTTATATTTATATTTATATTTATATTTATATTTATATTTATATTTATATTTATATTTATATTTATATTTATATTTATATTTATATTTATATTTATATTTATATTTATATTTATATTTATATTTATATTTATATTTATATTTATATTTATATTTATATTTATATTTATATTTATATTTATATTTATATTTATATTTATATTTATATTTATATTTATATTTATATTTATATTTATATTTATATTTATATTTATATTTATATTTATATTTATATTTATATTTATATTTATATTTATATTTATATTTATATTTATATTTATATTTATATTTATATTTATATTTATATTTATATTTATATTTATATTTATATTTATATTTATATTTATATTTATATTTATATTTATATTTATATTTATATTTATATTTATATTTATATTTATATTTATATTTATATTTATATTTATATTTATATTTATATTTATATTTATATTTATATTTATATTTATATTTATATTTATATTTATATTTATATTTATATTTATATTTATATTTATATTTATATTTATATTTATATTTATATTTATATTTATATTTATATTTATATTTATATTTATATTTATATTTATATTTATATTTATATTTATATTTATATTTATATTTATATTTATATTTATATTTATATTTATATTTATATTTATATTTATATTTATATTTATATTTATATTTATATTTATATTTATATTTATATTTATATTTATATTTATATTTATATTTATATTTATATTTATATTTATATTTATATTTATATTTATATTTATATTTATATTTATATTTATATTTATATTTATATTTATATTTATATTTATATTTATATTTATATTTATATTTATATTTATATTTATATTTATATTTATATTTATATTTATATTTATATTTATATTTATATTTATATTTATATTTATATTTATATTTATATTTATATTTATATTTATATTTATATTTATATTTATATTTATATTTATATTTATATTTATATTTATATTTATATTTATATTTATATTTATATTTATATTTATATTTATATTTATATTTATATTTATATTTATATTTATATTTATATTTATATTTATATTTATATTTATATTTATATTTATATTTATATTTATATTTATATTTATATTTATATTTATATTTATATTTATATTTATATTTATATTTATATTTATATTTATATTTATATTTATATTTATATTTATATTTATATTTATATTTATATTTATATTTATATTTATATTTATATTTATATTTATATTTATATTTATATTTATATTTATATTTATATTTATATTTATATTTATATTTATATTTATATTTATATTTATATTTATATTTATATTTATATTTATATTTATATTTATATTTATATTTATATTTATATTTATATTTATATTTATATTTATATTTATATTTATATTTATATTTATATTTATATTTATATTTATATTTATATTTATATTTATATTTATATTTATATTTATATTTATATTTATATTTATATTTATATTTATATTTATATTTATATTTATATTTATATTTATATTTATATTTATATTTATATTTATATTTATATTTATATTTATATTTATATTTATATTTATATTTATATTTATATTTATATTTATATTTATATTTATATTTATATTTATATTTATATTTATATTTATATTTATATTTATATTTATATTTATATTTATATTTATATTTATATTTATATTTATATTTATATTTATATTTATATTTATATTTATATTTATATTTATATTTATATTTATATTTATATTTATATTTATATTTATATTTATATTTATATTTATATTTATATTTATATTTATATTTATATTTATATTTATATTTATATTTATATTTATATTTATATTTATATTTATATTTATATTTATATTTATATTTATATTTATATTTATATTTATATTTATATTTATATTTATATTTATATTTATATTTATATTTATATTTATATTTATATTTATATTTATATTTATATTTATATTTATATTTATATTTATATTTATATTTATATTTATATTTATATTTATATTTATATTTATATTTATATTTATATTTATATTTATATTTATATTTATATTTATATTTATATTTATATTTATATTTATATTTATATTTATATTTATATTTATATTTATATTTATATTTATATTTATATTTATATTTATATTTATATTTATATTTATATTTATATTTATATTTATATTTATATTTATATTTATATTTATATTTATATTTATATTTATATTTATATTTATATTTATATTTATATTTATATTTATATTTATATTTATATTTATATTTATATTTATATTTATATTTATATTTATATTTATATTTATATTTATATTTATATTTATATTTATATTTATATTTATATTTATATTTATATTTATATTTATATTTATATTTATATTTATATTTATATTTATATTTATATTTATATTTATATTTATATTTATATTTTTATATTTATATTTATATTTATATTTATATTTATATTTATATTTATATTTATATTTATATTTATATTTATATTTATATTTATATTTATATTTATATTTATATTTATATTTATATTTATATTTATATTTATATTTATATTTATATTTATATTTATATTTATATTTATATTTATATTTATATTTATATTTATATTTATATTTATATTTATATTTATATTTATATTTATATTTATATTTATATTTATATTTATATTTATATTTATATTTATATTTATATTTATATTTATATTTATATTTATATTTATATTTATATTTATATTTATATTTATATTTATATTTATATTTATATTTATATTTATATTTATATTTATATTTATATTTATATTTATATTTATATTTATATTTATATTTATATTTATATTTATATTTATATTTATATTTATATTTATATTTATATTTATATTTATATTTATATTTATATTTATATTTATATTTATATTTATATTTATATTTATATTTATATTTATATTTATATTTATATTTATATTTATATTTATATTTATATTTATATTTATATTTATATTTATATTTATATTTATATTTATATTTATATTTATATTTATATTTATATTTATATTTATATTTATATTTATATTTATATTTATATTTATATTTATATTTATATTTATATTTATATTTATATTTATATTTATATTTATATTTATATTTATATTTATATTTATATTTATATTTATATTTATATTTATATTTATATTTATATTTATATTTATATTTATATTTATATTTATATTTATATTTATATTTATATTTATATTTATATTTATATTTATATTTATATTTATATTTATATTTATATTTATATTTATATTTATATTTATATTTATATTTATATTTATATTTATATTTATATTTATATTTATATTTATATTTATATTTATATTTATATTTATATTTATATTTATATTTATATTTATATTTATATTTATATTTATATTTATATTTATATTTATATTTATATTTATATTTATATTTATATTTATATTTATATTTATATTTATATTTATATTTATATTTATATTTATATTTATATTTATATTTATATTTATATTTATATTTATATTTATATTTATATTTATATTTATATTTATATTTATATTTATATTTATATTTATATTTATATTTATATTTATATTTATATTTATATTTATATTTATATTTATATTTATATTTATATTTATATTTATATTTATATTTATATTTATATTTATATTTATATTTATATTTATATTTATATTTATATTTATATTTATATTTATATTTATATTTATATTTATATTTATATTTATATTTATATTTATATTTATATTTATATTTATATTTATATTTATATTTATATTTATATTTATATTTATATTTATATTTATATTTATATTTATATTTATATTTATATTTATATATATTTATATTTATATTTATATTTATATTTATATTTATATTTATATTTATATTTATATTTATATTTATATTTATATTTATATTTATATTTATATTTATATTTATATTTATATTTATATTTATATTTATATTTATATTTATATTTATATTTATATTTATATTTATATTTATATTTATATTTATATTTATATTTATATTTATATTTATATTTATATTTATATTTATATTTATATTTATATTTATATTTATATTTATATTTATATTTATATTTATATTTATATTTATATTTATATTTATATTTATATTTATATTTATATTTATATTTATATTTATATTTATATTTATATTTATATTTATATTTATATTTATATTTATATTTATATTTATATTTATATTTATATTTATATTTATATTTATATTTATATTTATTATTTATATTTATATTTATATTTATATTTATATTTATATTTATATTTATATTTATATTTATATTTATATTTATATTTATATTTATATTTATATTTATATTTATATTTATATTTATATTTATATTTATATTTATATTTATATTTATATTTATATTTATATTTATATTTATATTTATATTTATATTTATATTTATATTTATATTTATATTTATATTTATATTTATATTTATATTTATATTTATATTTATATTTATATTTATATTTATATTTATATTTATATTTATATTTATATTTATATTTATATTTATATTTATATTTATATTTATATTTATATTTATATTTATATTTATATTTATATTTATATTTATATTTATATTTATATTTATATTTATATTTATATTTATATTTATATTTATATTTATATTTATATTTATATTTATATTTATATTTATATTTATATTTATATTTATATTTATATTTATATTTATATTTATATTTATATTTATATTTATATTCATATTTATATTTATATTTATATTTATATTTATATTTATATTTATATTTATATTTATATTTATATTTATATTTATATTTATATTTATATTTATATTTATATTTATATTTATATTTATATTTATATTTATATTTATATTTATATTTATATTTATATTTATATTTATATTTATATTTATATTTATATTTATATTTATATTTATATTTATATTTATATTTATATTTATATTTATATTTATATTTATATTTATATTTATATTTATATTTATTTATATTTATATTTATATTTATATTTATATTTATATTTATATTTATATTTATATTTATATTTATATTTATATTTATATTTATATTTATATTTATATTTATATTTATATTTATATTTATATTTATATTTATATTTATATTTATATTTATATTTATATATTTATATTTATATTTATATTTATATTTATATTTATATTTATATTTATATTTATATTTATATTTATATTTATATTTATATTTATATTTATATTTATATTTATATTTATATTTATATTTATATTTATATTTATATTTATATTATATTTATATTTATATTTATATTTATATTTATATTTATATTTATATTTATATTTATATTTATATTTATATTTATATTTATATTTATATTTATATTTATATTTATATTTATATTTATATTATATTTATATTTATATTTATATTTATATTTATATTTATATTTATATTTATATTTATATTTATATTTATATTTATATTTATATTTATATTTATATTTATATTTATATTTATATTTATATTTATATTTATATTTATATTTATATTTATATTTATATTTATATTTATATTTATATTTATATTTATATTTATATTTATATTTATATTTATATTTATATTTATATTTATATTTATATTTATATTTATATTTATATTTATATTTATATTTATATTTTATTATTTATATTTATATTTATATTTATATTATATTTATATTTATATTTATATTTATATTTATATTTATATTTATATTTATATTTATATTTATATTTATATTTATATTTATATTTATATTTATATTTATATTTATATTTATATTTTATATTTATATTTATATTTATATTTATATTTATATTTATATTTATATTTATATTTATATTTATATTTATATTTATATTTATATTATATTTATATTTATATTTATATTTATATTTATATTTATATTTATATTTATATTTATATTTATATTTATATTTATATTTATATTTATATTTATATTATATTTATATTTATATTTATATTTATATTTATATTTATATTTATATTTATATTTATATTTATATTTATATTTATATTTATATTTATATTTATATTTATATTTATATTTATATTTATATTTATATTTATATTTATATTTATATTTATATTTATATTTATATTTATATTTATATTTATATTTATATTTATATTATATTTATTATATTTATATTTATATTTATATTTATATTTATATTTATATTTATATTTATATTTATATTTATATTTATATTTATATTTATATTTATATTTATATTTATATTTATATTTATATTTATATTTATATTTATATTTATATTTATATTTATATTTATATTTATATTTATATTTATATTTATATTTATATTTATATTTATATTTATATTTATATTTATATTTATATTTATATTTATATTTATATTTATATTTATATTTATATTTATATTTATATTTATATTTATATTTATATTTATATTTATATTTATATTTATATTTATATTTATATTTATATTTATATTTATTATTTATATTTATATTTATATTTATATTTATATTTATATTTATATTTATATTTATATTATATTTATATTTATATTTATATTTATATTTATATTTATATTTATATTTATATTTATATTTATATTTATATTTATATTTATATTTATATTTATATTTATATTTATATTTATATTTATATTTATATTTATATTTATATTTATATTTATATTTATATTTATATTTATATTTATATTTATATTTATATTTATATTTATATTTATATTTATTTATATTTATATTTATATTTATATTTATATTTATATTTATATTTATATTTATATTTATATTTATATTTATATTTATATTTATATTTATATTTATATTTATATTTATATTTATATTTATATTTATATTTATATTTATATTTATATTTATATTTATATTTATATTTATATTTATATTTATATTTATATTTATATTTATATTTATATTATATATTTATATTTATATTATATTTATATTTATATTTATATTTATATTTATATTTATATTTATATTTATATTTATATTTATATTTATATTTTATTTATATTTATATTTATATTTATATTTATATTTATATTTATATTTATATTTATATTTATATTTATAATTTATATTATATTTATATTTATATTTATATTTATATTTATATTTATATTTATATTTATATTTATATTTATATTTATATTTATATTTATATTTATATTTATATTTATATTTATATTTATATTATATTTATATTTATATTTATATTTATATTTATATTTATATTTATATTTATATTTATATTTATATTATATTTATATTTATATTTATATTTATATTTATATTTATATTTATTTTATATTTATATTTATATTTATATTTATATTTATATTTATATTTATATTTATATTTATATTTATATTTATATTTATATTTATATTTATATTTATATTTATATTTATATTTATATTTATATTTATATTTATATTTATATTTATATTTATATTTATATTTATATTTATATTTATATTTATATTTATATTTATATTTATATTTATATTATATTTATATTTATATTTATATTTTATATTTATATTTATATTTATATTTATATTTATATTTATATTTATATTTATATTTATATTTATATTTATATTTATATTTATATTTATATTTATATTTATATTTATATTTATATTTATATTTATATTTATATTTATATTTATATTTATATTTATATTTATATTTATATTTATATTTATATTTATATTTATATTTATATTTATATTTATATTTATATTTATATTTATATTTATATTTATATTTATATTTATATTTATATTTATATTTATATTTATATTTATATTTATATTTATATTTATATTTATATTTATATTTATATTTATATTTATATTTATATTTATATTTATATTTATATTTATATTTATATTTATATTATATTTATATTTATATTTATATTTATATTTTATATTTATATTTATATTTATATTTTATATTTATATTTATATTTATATTTATATTTATATTTATATTTATATTTATATTTATATTTATATTTATATTTATATTTATATTTATATTTATATTTATATTTATATTTTATATTTATATTTATATTTATATTTATATTTATATTTATATTTATATTTATATTTATATTTATATTTATATTTATATTTATATTTATATTTATATTTATAGTTATATTTATATTTATATTTATATTTATATTTATATTTATATTTATATTTATATTTATAATATTTATATTTATATTTATATATTATTTATATTATTATATTTATATTTATATTTATATTTATATTTATATTTATATTTATATTTATATTTATATTTATATGTATATTTATATTTATATTTATATTTATATTTATATTTATATTTATATTTATATTTTATATTTATATTTATATTTATATTTATATTTATATTTATATTTATATTTATATTTATATTTATATTTATATTTATATTTTATATTTATATTATATTTATATTTATATTTATATTTATATTTATATTTATATTTATATTTATATTTATATTTATATTTATATTTATATTTATATTTATATTTATATTATATTTATATTTATATTTATATTTATATTTATATTTATATTTATATTTATATTTATATTTATATTTTAATTTATATTTATATTTATATTTATATTTATATTTATATTTATATTTATATTTATATTTATATTTTATTATATTTATATTTATATTTTATATTTATTATATTTATATTTATATTTATATTTATATTTATATTTATATTTATATTATATTATATTTATATTTATATTTAATTATTAATTTATA
>OY821517.1:250904657-251135590 GCA_963682025.1 Cordilura impudica
AAAAAACTTTAAACCGATTTTCTCGCAAATTAATGTTCGAAGTCCGTGAACATCATAACTCAAAATCTATTTGACCAATTCTTTTGAAATTTTAGACACTATATCTACACATAAATTATCAGGTAACCACGAAGTTTTTTTAATTCCATTTTCTTCCCCACTTTTTAACAACAAATTCCCGAAATTGTATAGCAAAAATCGTTTTTCACTTCAATATTGATGCACAAAAAAAAAAATAAAAATTGTAAAAAACTCTTCGTCACTACCTCAGTAAACATGTCACTTTTGAAACGCATTTCGATTTTTTTATTTCACATGATCCGGTAACGAGTTATGATGTTCACCACAAAACAACAACGCCTCCGGAGATTCGCTGTCACGGACTTATTTATTAAAATTTTGAATTGAAATTTTTTTCAAAGATTCTTCAAATATAATGCTATAACGTATATATGAAATAAATAATCCACCATTATTCATATCTTCAAAAAAGATAATACGACGTTTTTTAACTTTTAAAACCTTACCCCCCTTAAGAAACTTTTAGGAACCTTGCTCTAAAGCGTTTTTTTTCTATGCTATTCTATTTTTTTACAGTAAAATGGAGTTCGGTTCTAACGAAGTCGGCTAAATTAGTTAGACTAAATTTTTTTTGCTTTGTCCGAAAGGTTTAAAAACTTTTTTTAGTTGAATAAGTTTATTTATTTTGATACATTTTTAAAAGTTATAAAACATAAATTAAATTATTAAAAAAAGATACAATTAATAGTTTGTCTTAAGAAGACTAAAATTACCGAGTTTCTATCAAAATAAAATATTTTTTTAAAATTATATAATATTAAAAACTCCTTATGTATAGAAGCAGAAAGTACAAAGCAAAGGTTGGCTACTTGCAAACTTTTACGAAAATATACATAAAAGGACCTTTTACAAAACTTCATTTGAAAATCGAAGTTTTTGTTTTGTATTAAAATTAGTTTAAAATAAAATTAAATTAAATTAAAGTTAAAATTATTTTTTTTACATATATATAATATAGGAAAATTCTGAAATGGAAAAAAAATTGTTTGTTAAAGTCAAAAGTTTGATATAACCACCGTTCGTTATAAGAGAAGCAATTTGTATGAAAAATGTGATTAAAACTCTTGGGACAGAAGAAATTCTTCACTATAAACAAAAATTTATTACAACCAGGGTACGTTATAAGCGAACTCCATTGTATTAAATTTTAATAATTTTGGGATCTCCAATGTCCTCACTTTACCCGGCCTTCCCACGTTCAAGTCAAATTGATCACACATACAATAGCCAAAAAATTGTGAAGGAACTGTCCCATTGAAAAATTGAAAGAGAGAATTGAAACGTATGATTGTTTAGTAAAAAAGAGTAAAAAAGTATGAGTGCATTACAACCTTAAAGCCAAACCTTTAACGTGTGAAGGCCGGGTAATATCTTAAATATATTTACGCTGATCCCTGACTCACTGACTGACTGAGAGACTGACTGATTCTGTAACGCTGACCAAAATGATACGGTTCTAATTCCTAGGATTGATCTCACCCCAACCGACACCACATTACCTTTCATAGTTATTAAAACCCGCCAGTTTGCAGTAATTCCTGCATACGCAATTACCATAAACAAGGCTCAAGGCCAGTAATTTGATTACGTTGGCATCAATTTGGATATTGCGGTATTTTCACACGGCCAACTGTATGTGGCTTTGTCACGATCAAAAGTTGCAAGCCAAGTTAAGATACGTATTCAATCGAATCCGCAGCAAGGAAAATTATTAAATGACCAACGATATTTCACACAAAATATAGTTTTTCAATAGATTCTAAATTGAAAAACTTTTTTGCCAAATATTTCTTATCTGTTTTGATACTTATGTATACAATTTCTACAAATTTCTTTTTTCATATGCACTTACATATGTAACAATATAATTTTCAATTTACTACTATATTAAAAGAAATTTAATTTATTATAAATTTTTCGTGTATTTAAATTTAAACTGTTTGTTTTATTCATAATTTTTAAACGGGCGCCTAGGCGCCACACAATCAACTAGTATATATATATACATATTAAAATTAAAACAAGTAAGAAAATTATAGTCGGTCCAGACCGACTATACGATACCCTATACCATGCGTTTAGAAACCCTATCTCTTAGGCCCAACTAACTGTACATTGAAAATAAGCAAAAACCAATTTGAGTGGGATTTTTATTAATTTTTTTGGCTGCAGATATGAAAAAGTTCATATCGGATGCTATATCTATAAAGGGACTAGGTCCAAAAATGGACCGATCCTGATCATGTTTGGTAAAGTCTCTTGTATTTTGCAAAAATATGTACAAACAAAATTTGAGAAGAATCAGTGCAATATTTTTGTTTTTTAATAGATTTAAGTGAAGATCGGGAAGCAGCTCTATATGGGGTCAAAGGGATAATTTTTGGACTACTCATTAGTGGATGTAATGAACGCATACAAACCCAATTTGAGTAAGATCTATATGACAATTTGGATCTTATGGCAATTTATGTCGATTTCATATGGGTAATTTGTATGGGGGCTAGGTCTGAACATGGACCGATTCTCACCAATTTCAATAGCCTTCATCCCATGGCCGATAAAAGCTTATATACCAAATTTCATCAAAATATATTTATATTTGCGACCTGCAGTTTGATTACAAGCTTTACATGGACACACAGACGGACGGACGGACGGACATTGTTAAATCAACTCAGAAAGTGATTCTGATTCGATCGGTATAATTAAAGATGGGTCTAGGTCAAATATTTTTGGTTGTTACAAACAGCAGCACAAAGTCATTATACCCAAACCACATAGTGGTATAGGGTAAATTGAAAACCCAAAAGCAATACGTATTAGAGAGCTCTCCAATAAGTAGACCGCGGTGTAAAATTTAAAAGTAACCAACGTGGGTCAGTAGGGAATTGTTAAATTATTTTTGGGAATTAGGTTGTTTTAAGTTTTGTTTTGTTAGTGATTAGGTTCTATTTGCTTTTATATATGTACATTATTATTATTTCATTTTATTGAATTTTTTTATATATATATTATACTACTAGAGAAGTTTTGTTTGAATTTTTTTTATTTAATTATTCTCCAATATAAACCCAAAATAATCTAATTTTTTTTAATGTGTTCTTTTGATTGACATTAGTTGAGATAATGTCGGTCTAAAGTTGTAAGTGTGTGTTAATGTAAGTTTGTAGGTGACCAGTGTAATTTGCTGGGTAGCATTTGAATCGTTACTTAATGTTACCATGGTAGGGTGGGCAACTAGGGGACATATAACGCATTTTGTACCAACTAATATCTGTTCGTTCAAATATTGTCAGTCTTTATCCGTCCGTTTATTTAAGCAATTTACATAGGATGTGTTAAGTACATTTTTCTTTGTTGGTATTGATTGATTGTTAGTGTTTTTTTTTGTGAGTTTGATAGTAAGTAAAGTTTGAGTTTTTTTGTAGTATAAATTTTATTGTTCTTTTTGTGTTTGATCGGTCGTACCCCCCATGATGGCCTGAGCTAGGCGGTCAAAATGATAAAAGTAGAATGCTCTGACGGGGTTAGGCAACGTTAGCGATGATCGTCTGTCCGTATGCCTGTGAAAATCACGATCACACCTTCAATAACTAAGCCTAGAATCTTCTTTTTTGTTTAAAATCGTTAATGAATAACCCGAAGGAGTTGCTATTTAATATCTTCAAAATCGGTTTAAAGGGTCACGATATTTGAATGAAAATGTGAAAAATGTGTAATTTTTCTTAAGTAACCTTGTTTTAAAAGTATACTTTTTTAAATAGAACACTTTTTTAAGAGTATAATTTTTTTAATTTTTTGTTTAAAAAATTAAATTTTTTTTAAAAGTACCTTTTTAAAAATTTACCTTTTTTTTAAAAGTACCCCTTTTTTAAAAAGTACCCCTTTTTTAAAAAATACCCTTTTTTAAAGTATTCTTTATTTTAAAAAGTAAATTTTTTGAATAAAGGTACTTTTTTCAAAAATGTATCCTCCTTTTGCAAAGTACCCTTTTATGAAGTAACCTTTTTAAAAAGTAACCTTTATTGAAAATGTACCCTTATTTAAAAAAAGGATATTTTTTAAAAAAAGTACAATTTTTTTTAAAAATTTATCATTTTTCAAAAGGTACCCTTTTTTAAAGTATGCAATTTTTAAATGTACCTCTCCTTTAAAAATTATCTTTTCTTAGATTTTCTTAAGAAAGTACATTTTCTTAAAAAAATATTTTTTCAAAAGTACTTTTTTTTTCAAATTACCTATGGAAGACAACCTTAACACATTGCAAATCATATTTTTATTGCATACTTTCCAAAAATTAAACAAAAATGCAAAAATTTGGCGATATAATATCTTATATATTAAAAGAATTTATAAATAAACTTTGCATTCAAGATTTTTTTCAATATTTTTCTTCTCTCAAAACTCTATAACTAGAGTTCAAATTAACGTAGGCTGTTGACATAGGTCTAAGAACACTCAGTGGATCAAGCTCCTTCTTTTGAGCTATTAACTTAAATTCGTTGGGTTTGAGGAAAGTTATGCGTGGAGAATCAACTTTACTTTTACTGTACGTTAACTTATCTTGGCATATTTTGGCATTACTGTACGTTAACTTCTCTTGGCAAATTCGTTGGGTTTGAGGAAAGTTATGCGTGGACAATCAACTTTACTTTTACTGTACGTTAACTTCTCTTTGCATATTTTGGCATTACTGTACGTTAACTTCTCTTGGCAAATTTTGGTATTATATTACAAAAATTAATATAATATAATATAATGCTGCGGAGCAGCAGTGGTCCTCTAGTATTTTATTAATATAAGTCCAACTGTTTATGCGGTCTTGCCATGCAATTCAACTAATTTACATGTGTGTGCCCATGACTGACAGACGGACATTACTAAAGCAGCTAAATTTATTACGACATACTATCGTATGTTCGACTAGTTATATTCCTCACTGTACGTTGAACAATCATTGCAAGTTTTAGCTGATGTGGAATGAATTTCCTCGACCACGTGTAATTATAAGGAAGATCAAATTAAAAAATGACAAATCAGTTCTGTTTTATGGATTCCATTATGTCATTACGAGTATGTCAATTTTTAATCAATCTATACATTTTATTTACGAATTTTGAATAACCCTTTTATATAAAAGTACCACTTAAATTTTAGTTAAAATGTAAAAAAAATATAAAAATGTTTTTAATTATTTTTACATGTTGCACGTGGCAAGTCACTTGAATTTTTCTTAATTTTTTCCGTTTTAATGTCCTTGACTGAACAGACATTAATATACATTTTATAGCTTGTTGCTTTTTTATTTTATGACAAATCAGCATTTTTAATTAAATTTCAAAGTTGTGTCTTCTTGTTGTGGCATGTAATTTTCACACAACTAAAAGGAAACAAATTTTTATTCAACGAAGTTTTCAAGAGGAATTGAATTAATTTGTGTAGCTGTGTCTGTTTTGTTAAGGAACTTTTATTATGCAAGGACAAGAACTTACCTCCAATTCTCAGTTCTAAATATATTTGGCCTAAATATATTTGTTATGGTTTCTACATTATGATTTATATAGAATTTAAACAAGATTGGAATAGTAGTTTGCATAGATTTTACAATATTTATTATACTTTAATTTAATATTAATATTTCATTATTCTTATTAAATAAACTATGCAATCAACAACAGTATTAAAATATAACTAGAGGACCCCTGCTGCTCCGCAGCATTATATTATATTATTTTAATTTTTATAATATAATACCAAAATTTGCCAAGAGAAGTTAACGTACAGTAATGCCAAAATATGCCAAGATAAGTTAACGTACAGTAAAAGTAAAGTTGATTCTCCACGCATAACTTTACTAAAACCCAACGAATTTAAGCAGTTAATAGCTCAAAAGAAGGAGCTTGATCCAATGAGTGTTCTTAGACCTACGTCAACAGCCTACGTTAATTAGAACTCTAGTTATAGAGGTTTCAGAGAAGAAAAATATTGAAAAAAATCTTGAATGCAAAGTTTATTCATAAATTCTTTTAATATATAAGATGCCAGAAATGTTGTTAAAATATTCTAAAACTAATGGTGTTCGCCCGACAGCATGAGGTAGTTTTTATTTAACCCTAGTCGAACGGAAGGGGTAAAATTGTACCTTTTTCGTTTTTAAATTACAATAACTCTTTTTTTCCATAAGTAATAAATATCTGAAGTTCTATGACATCTCCAAACTTTTAACTGCGTTTAAATTTTTGAAATTTCGGAAAAATATATCGATTTCTTACATGTTTAATTCAATTTCGCCCAGGTTAACGTCCACCATGCAAAAGCTGCGTCCGCAGCGATCGCTAGGGCATTTTCAAAATTTAACCTGGGCATGGTATTGATCCAAGTACCCTGGCACTATAAGGGTGCAATCAGAGGTCTAAGCTGCGGTAGCGGCAAGGTAATATGGGACAGTAGAAATACGTCGCCCAGAGCATGCATACTAATTAGTAAAGATATTAACTACACTTGTCTTACAGAATTCATGACGCGGGACTTGGTCCCCATCCAAGCCCTCATCAACATCGAGGGCAGAAAAAGGGTCATAGTGGTGGCATCAGCTTACTTTCCGGGAGATGAAACTTCAACACCACCGGCAGAGGTACGGCGGCTAGTGGACTTCTGCAGAAGGCAAAACTTGCAGCTCTTACTGGGGTGCGATGCCAACGCACATAACACAATATGGGGCAGCACCAACACAAACTACTGAGTTGAGTACCTATTAGAATTTTTAATAACATCCAACCTAGAAGTACTAAATGAGGGAAATAAACCTACATTCGTTACAAGGGTAAGAGAGGAGATCTTAGACATTACGGTAGCCAGTCCAAGCTTAGCTAGGATTACGAGAAATTGGAAGGTATCAGATGAGGAATCATTATCAGACCATAAAATAATTGAATTTTCGCTAGAGGGCCTAAGTATTCAGGCAACTTCATATAGAAATCCAAGAAAAACAAATTGGGTGAGGTATAATGAAATCCTAGGCTATAATCTACAAGGCATAACACTGAGCAAACGCATACGGAATCAGTATGAGCTCGATGACAGTGTGACCCAATTGAAAGGGGCCCTGTTGGATGCCTATCTTTGTAGCTGCCCCGAGAAACCGAGGGGCAAGGAGAAGGACGCAGTTTGGTGGAACGAAAATCTCTCCACACTCAGAACCGAAGTTCGTAGGCTCGGCAATAAGGCAAAGCGTAACGGGCAGTGGGAGCTTTATAGGGCCAAACTTACTCCATATAACAAAGAAATAAGGAAAGCTAAAAGAATTAGCTTTAGAAAATTTTGTGAAAATATGGAATCTCTTCCGGAAGCGGCAAGGCTTCACAGAACATTTGCGAAATGCGGACCAGAACTAACAATGTCACTTAGGAAAGAAGACGGTAGTTACACGAAAAATGGCCAAGAAAGGGCAGAGTTGTTATTAAAGACACACTTTCCAGGAAGTGTGGCAGTAGACAACGAACGGCCAAGTAACAATCCAAGAAACCCTAGTCGGGAAAATAGACAAATAGCAAACGAAATTTGTTCAAGGGCAAGACTAGAATGGGCTTTAGGCACCTTTCAACCCTACAAGTCCCCTGGAACGGATGGTATTTTTCCTGCCTTATTACAAAAGGGCTTAAAGGGAATTTTACCATTCTTAATGAATATCGGGCGGAGTAGCTTGGCCTTAGGGTACATACCAGAGGCATGGAGGAGGGCAAAAGTGGTGTTCATACCCAAAGTGGGGAAAAAAGACACTGCACATCCAAAATCCTTCAGACCAATAAGCCTAACATCTTTCATGTTAAAGACACTTGAAAAAGCAGTGGACAACTATTTAAGATGTGGGATATTACAACAGTTGCCTTTGCATCCAAACCAGCATGCGTATAGAGCGGGCAAATCAACAGAGACCGCTCTTACCAAACTAGTGGGCACTATTCAAAAATCACTAGATGAGAAGGAAATAGCAGTTTGTGCCTTCCTAGATATAGAAGGAGCCTTTGATAATACTTCACATGATGTAATAGAAAGGGCATTAAACCGAAAAGGAGTACACTCAGTGATATCAAGATGGATGGTAGAAGTTCTCAACACAAGATCAGCAGAAACACTAGCAGAAGGGGAAACCTTAGCCGTCAACACAACCAGAGGATGTCCACAGGGAGGGGTTCTTTCGCCTCTAATGTGGAGTCTGGTTGTGGACGAACTACTAGTGGAACTGTCAGAAGCAGGTATAGAATGTCAAGGCTATGCGGACGATATAGTCATAATAGCAAGAGGCAAATTCGAGGAAACCCTCTGTGACATTGTCAAAAGAGGGCTGAGAATTATCAATCAATGGTGTAGGGCAACAGGACTGAACATCAATCCGACAAAGACCACTCTTGTACCATTTACCAGGAAAAAAAAACTTCCAAGATGGAAGGCAATTCAAATTCTGGGAGAAGTCATCGAACCAAGGACAGAAGTGAAATATCTAGGCATAATACTAGACAGCAAGTTAACAAGGAAGGCACACGTCAACCGTATTACAGAGAAAGCCAAGCGTGCTACAATGATATGTAGAAGGGTAGCGGGTAGAACCTGGGGATGTAAACCCAGCATCCTACACTGGATGTACTCCATGATGGTCCGTCCAATCGTGACCTATGGAGCTATTGCGTGGGCCAAAAGGACGGAGCTAAAATCAACTCAAATGGAGTTAAGTAGAATACAAAGACTAGCGTGTATTGGAATAACGGGTGCAATGAGGACGTGCCCAACGGCATCACTTGAAGTACTCTTGGATCAGAGCCCACTGCATATAGTGGTGCAAAAGAAAGCCCTGGCAACGGCAATCAGGATAAAGGGGGATAAACCTATATCCAGGCTTTATGAAGGGCAATGGAACCAAATAAGTCAGGTTAAAGATTACTCCATCCTAGATTGTCCAATGGACAGGATGAAGAAGAAATACGATTTCAGGAAAAACTTTGTTACAAAACTTAGTAACAAAAAGGAGTGGAGTAGTTTGAGCACAGCATATTCTCTTAAGGAGAATACGATCAAATGGTACACGGACGGGTCAAAGACCGGAAATGGAACAGGGGCGGGAGTCTTTGGGCCTAGAACCAAATACTACGAATCAATGGGAATGCACACGACTATTTTACAGGCGGAAATTTATGCCATCGATAGATGTGCACAGATTAACTTAAATAGAAAGTACAAAAGACAGGACATAACCATATTATCAGATAGTCAAGCTGCTATTCGAGCACTAGGCTCCTATGTAGTAAACTCTAAGTTAGTATGGGACTGTCTGCAAAGACTGAATGAGCTAGGCAGACACAATAAGGTCAGCCTCTGTTGGGTCCCAGGACATATTGGGATTCGGGGAAATGAGCAAGCGGATGAGCTTGCCAGAAAGGGAGCTACCACAAAACTAATGGGGCCGGAACCGTTTTGTGGAATAGGAAAAGGAGTATGGGAAGGCGTACTCAAAGAATGTGAGAATCATATCAGACAGGAGCTTTTCTCGAGCCACTTGTGCTTAAGGCAATCAAAACTACTGCTAGGTAACTACAACGGTAAGAGATTTGAGTCATGTATCGGACTATCGAAGAACGGACTGAGAATATTAACCGGGATTCTAACCGGTCACTGTAGGCTCAGGGAGCATCTGAGCAGGTTAGGAATTGAAGCGAACCCCATGTGCAGATTTTGCGATGAGAAGGCAGAATCAGCGGAGCACATACTGGGGGATTGTGGAGCTTTAATGCATAAGAGGAGAAAGTACCTGGGTTCTTTCCAAATACCAGGGAGCGAAGTAAAATCACTGGAACCAACCCACATCCTCGAATTTCTGAGGGCTTCGGGATTGGGTGAGATTTTATAGGAACAACTATTAGCAGAGGGCAGTACAATAGATCATTTGGTCGCAGTACTTTCGTCACCTCTTTTATACAATACAATACAATACAATACAATACATGTTTAATAAAACATATTTGTTTTGTCACCTTTCAAAGGTGTACCTTCATATAATTTGTATGTAATGGATACAAAAACAAAAGAAAATAAAATCAATTTTATTATAATAATATTATTTGAACACTTATATATATATACTATATACATTAAAATGGGTCAATTGTAGGGGGCCGAAAAAATCGGCATGGGCTCATCGCGATTCTGGTAGTATGGGCCATAACAAATATATTTGCCCAAGCAACCATACCACTAAAATCATTTTCGGACCCTCCAAAATTTCGATGAAAAATCGATTTATGTCGTATATGGGTACCCCACATAATTTTATAGTACCAGAATCGCGATGAGCACATGGACTACAAATAATTGACCCATCCTAATATACATACATATGAATTTACGTGAAAAAAATAAAAAATATTTTGAAATTGTTTGCATGAAATGCATGTTGTACTCTCGATTGAGTGTTCATTGCAAACAGGTTCACGTAGACTACGAGTACACACAGAAAAAATATTTGCCAACCGAATTGGGCTGTATATTCGATTGTATCAACACAAATTAGATATCATCTGTAAATTTTCTATTATAATAAAATATTTACTGTTAAGGCAATAGAGGTGTTATCATCGTGAACCCGAAAATCGGTTATTAGCATTATCGCAATTCGGTTGATAATAAATTCGGTAGCCACAATGAATGTTTTCTGTGTGTATACATGACGTTCTTGTCTTTCATTGTTTACGTTTCTGACATTGGCAAACATAACAGCTTCCGATGACAGGAGAGGCTCCACGTCTGCCATAAGGTACTTTGGAACCAGCTTTCAGATTTGGCGTTTCCACAAAAATATTGTCCCAGTACTATTTCTATAGCACTTCATATAAAATATTTATTTATAATTAATTTGTTTCTACTACGATCTTCGACTGCTTGCACGCATAGCTTCTTGGAAAGATCTTTCAAAACGTTCTTCGCTGATCCTTTGTTTTAATCCTTGGATGATGTTCTCTATTTATTACGTAAGATGCTAAAGCAGCGACGTGAATCATATTGTAGAATATTGTAAGGGGCAGCACAATGTTCTTCGTTTCACAATATACTCACCTAGCATTTTGTCCATTGCATCAACTCCATCTTTAGTTTTATTATAGTATTTAACAATTTCTGGCTTTGCTAGTTGACAATAGTGCGACTGCTTTATTATTTTTTTGAACATATGAACAGATTGTGGCATCACCGTTATAGACAAAGTTGGTTGAATAGATAGGCCGGTTCTTTGTAAGCTACATATTGCTTGGCAGGAACTTCTTATTTTTTCTTACCTTGGCTTATATGATTTCTCTAAATTTTATTCATCATGGTCCATAGTCCCGAATTGGTGCAGCTTTATATGTTTCCGTACGATCTGCACGTGTTTCTTATTGTCAAATCGGATGAATCTTAGCATCATCTTGAAGCGGTATCAGCAGTGAATCAACATTCCACATATCGGCTAGATTAGTTCTATTGTCTCTCTGTACACCGGATGCATTAAGAATATCCCGAAATGCATCAAATTCAGCCTCAGTAAAACGCTGAAACGATTTTTTGGATACTGTTTTAGAAGATTTAGGAAACGTTTGTAATGAATTATTGTTAAAATCGTCACAAATTCTTTTAGGTTTTCGATTTGTTTCCCTCAATATAAGGTCACATATTTCTGGAGTAATAATTGATTTGAAAAGTTCTTTTTCTGCAAATAAAATACTATTTGCTGAAGGTCCACCTCTATGGTGTAGAATGCTACGTGATTTGGTTTGTGAATTTGGCACTGATACACAAAACTTTTGTGTTACATCTTTACCGGTCAAAACACTGTCGACACTTTGAATTGCGAGTCATCTTCAGCACTTTCTTCTGAGTCGTATTCTTCTTCCCTCTCTATGAAAATTTAATTTTCAATATCTGAATCTTCATAAGATGAACATCTCTGCAAATAGGAATATTCATCAGAAGCAACAAAGGGTTCGTCTTCATCTTCAGAACATTCAACCATTATGTATACATTTTTATACCCTATACCACTATGTGGTTTGGGTATAATGACTTTGTGCTGCTGTTTGTAACAAAAAAATAAAAAATAAAATATTTCACCTACACCCATCTTTAATTATACCGATCGAATCAGAATCACTATCTGATTCGATTTAACGATGTCCGTCCGTCCGTCTGTGTGTCCATGTAAAGCTTGTAATCAAACTGCAGGTCGCAAATATGAATATATTTTGATGAAATTTGGTATTTGATCTTTCATCGGCCAAGGGATGAACGCTGTTGAAATTGGTGAAAATCGGTCCATGTTCAGACCTAGCCCCCATACAAATGACCCTTATGAAATCAACATATATTGCCATAAGATCCAAATTATCATACAAATCTTAGTCAAATTAGGTTTGTATGTATATATTACATCCATTAATCAGTAGTCCAAAAATGATCCCTGTTGGATAACTCTTAATCATAGGCCCCATATAGAGCTGCTTCCCGATCTTCACTTAAATCTATCAAAAAACAAAAATATTGCACTGATTCTTCTCAAATTTTGTTTGTATATATTTTTGCAAAATACAAGAGACTTTACCAAACATGGTCAGGATCAGTCAATTTTTGGGCCTAGTCCCCATATAGATAAATCATCCCATATGAACTTTTTCATATCTGCAGCCAAAAAAATTAATAAAAATCCCACTCAAATTTGGTTTATGCTTATTTTCCATATCCAGTTAGTTGGGCCTGAGAGATAGGGTCTCTAAACGCATGGTATAGGGTATCGTATAGTCAGTCTAGACCGACTATAATTTTCTTACTTGTTTTTTTTTATCAAATACTCTTGTTTCAACGCGCGCAAAACAATGAAATGCATAAACATACATATGTGCGTTTGTTTTTTTTTTCGTTGTCAGCGACTGAAGAATTTTTGGGTATTACCTGTTTTAGAAAGTGTGTTGGAAAAACAGCACACAATTTTTGTGTGTCAAGAACTTATCAAGGGTTCCCCGTTTTATGTTTTAAGCAGTAGATACGTTATCAAATTGAAACTGCAAGTATAGTACTGTTAAAATGTAAGATTAAACAAGTAAGAAAATTATAGTCGGTTTAGACCGACTATACGATACCCTATACCATGCGTTTAGAGACCCTATCTCTCAGGCCCAACTAACTTGATGTAGAAAATAAGCATAAACCAAATTTGAGTGGGATTTTTATTAATTTTTTCGGCTGCAGATATGAAAAAGTATCGGATGCTATATGGTCCAAAAATGGACCGATCCTGGCCATGTTTGGTAAAGACTCTTGTATTTTGCAAAAATATATACAAACAAAATTTGAGAAGAATCAGTGCAATATTTTTGTTTTTTGATAGATTTAAGTGAAGATCGGGAAGCAGCTCTATATGGGACCTATGACTAAGAGTTGTCCAATAGGGTTCATTTTTGGACTACAGATTAGTGGATGTAATATATACATACAAACCCAATTTGACTAAGATTTGTATGATAATTTGGATCTTATGGCAATATATGTTGATTTCATAGGGGTCATTTGTATGGGGGCTATGTCTGAACATGGACAGATTCTCACCAATTTCAACAGCGTTCATCCCATGACCGATAGAAGACTAAATACCAAATTTCATCGAAATATATTGATATTTGCGACCTGCAGTTTGATTACAAGCTTTACATGGACACACAGACGGACGGACGGACGGACATCGTTAAATCGAATCAGATAGTGATTTTGATTCGATCGGTATAATTAAAGATGGATGTAGGTCAAATATTTTTGGTTTTTACAAACAGCAGCACAAAGTCATTATACCCAAACCACATAGTGGTATAGGGTATAAAAATTAGGAATATTGAAATGAAATAATGATTTCCTTTTACCTTATTATTTAATTCAAAATTTTTGGGAATAATAATTTAATTCATTAACCACGAAAAGTGTAATTTATAATGATAAGTGTATGTAGGTACAATTGTACCTGTACCGTCTTTTAACGTTGTACAATTCTTCCGTTCGACTAGGGTTAAAATCATGTGCAATAATTGAATACACATTTAAAAACGCTTATACACTGAGAGAAAAAATTAAAAGACCAACCATGCACGGTAACTAGCATTTAAATCATTGATGCTAAGCAATTAACTTTTTCTTTTTTCTTTTTATTAAAAGTTTTATAAATGTGTAGACGGAAATAATCCATTGATCCTATTGATTTGTACTTAAGCTGGTAAGTTATTAAAACAATTATTTAAAATTGTTCATATAGATCTATTCAAAATTTGCCACCTGGTATAGAGTTAAACTCGATATTTCATATTACCGTTGTAAGGGATTGACAACTAGACAAAAGTATTTCGTTTGAAAAGAAGTACGTGTAGTTAGTCACTAAATACTCAAATCCACGCGAAAATTACGGCAATACTCCCAAATCAAAGCTTACAAATGATCATAAGCACATAAAGGTACCACTTTTGGGAAGAGGAATTTGCCTCGGTTGTATATTTTGACGAACAATTTTTTTATCTTGACGGCCCCGATGGAGTTCAGAATTATTGGAGAGAATGTCAAGAAATTTTGGTGGGGTTCACTAATGGGATATGCTGCAATATCTGTTACGGGTAGGACTCCTTTATGTATTATTTTCTTAAAAATGAACTCTGAAAAATATATAGAGCTCTTCGATGACGTAGTTATCAATTTTGATGATGATATGACTGGTGTAGATTAGGGTTTCTAGCTTCTGTACACAGTTCCAAGACAACTTATAGCATGTTCAGACGGCAAAATGAACCACTTGATTCGCTCTCTGAATCACGATTGCGAACCTAGGTGTTCAGACGAGTGTTCTTGTTTCATTTTGACGAACATACATATGTATATATTTTTTGTGCAAATATTTGAAGACATCCTTCTACACTTTACGTTTCACTATTTCATTTTTTCCATTTTTATTTGAATAAATGTAAATGTTTCTATTTATTTTATTGCACACATTATTTTTTTTTTCTTTGTTTATATATTTTTGACAGCTAGTTCAGATAAACTAGCGATAATTTTTTATCCAATAGGTTCACAACTAGGTTCAAAATGAACCAAGTACGTTCGCTCCAAAATTTTGTATGGCGAATCATGTACTTAGATTCAATCATGATTCGAGCGCGAACCGTGAATGAGAGAGCGAACTGCGAGTCTTGCTCTTGCTCAAATCTAATCAAACTTGGGCACTACCAAATGATACTACAGTTTTTTTTAATATTGTGGTAGAAAATTACAAAGCAGTGACTGAAAAATTGACATTTAAATACAAAAGCAACAAGTTGAATAAAAAGGAAATAAAATATTAATTAATAACAAATAAAAAAAAAAAAAAATGACGAATCTATAATAAAAAAAAATATTTAGTTATTGAGAAGTTATAACTTTTTATATTGACATGTGTCCACTCCAATCTGCTAAAAAATTATTGTTGAAAGTGAATTGTTTTTGTTGTTAACAAATGCTGATGTTTTTTCGCAAAATTTCTATTCCAGTTTGTGCTTTTTTCATTTTGATGTTCGTGATCGCTAAACTCAAGAACTACTGCACCGATTTTGACCAAACTTTCTGTACATGCTCTATGGGGCGTGGGGAGTGTTTCTGTGTAGTTTGAAGTTCATCCGACAGATGGCGCAATATTTAGTTTTTTGTGTTTTTGCACCGTAACTCTAGAACTACTGCATCGATTTTGACCAAACTTTATGCACATGCTCTATGGGGCGTGGGGAGTGTTTGTGTGTAGTTTGAAGTTCATCCGACAGATGGCGCAATATTTAGTTTTTTTGTGTTTTTGCACCGTAACTCAAGAACTACTGCACCGATTTTGACCAAACTTTATGCACATGCTCTATGGGGCATGAGGAGTGTTTCTGTTTAGTTTGAAGTTCATCCGACAGATGTCGCAATATTTAGTTTTTTTGTGTTTTTGCACCGTAACTCAAGAACTACTGCACCGATTTTGACCAAACTTTATGTACATGCTCTGTGGGGCGTGAGGAGTGTTTCTGCGTAGTTTGAAGTTCGTCCAACAGATGGCGCAATAGAAGCAACTATATTAACTGGTAAATACAAAGGTGAAGTCGTATTGATTCCACGTATACCAATAATGCCCGCAGATATGCCCTTTTCATTTAAACCCATACAATTTCCAGTACGTCTGGAATTTGCTATGACCATAAATAAATCACAAGGTCAATCGCTGCAAGTATGTGGATTGAATCTTCATACTCCATGCTTCTCACATGGACAACTATACGTCGGATGCTGACGTGTTGGTAACCCATCATCCTTATTCGTATTCGCTCATGAAGGCAAAACCAAAAACGTAGTTTACCAAAAAGCTTTGCAGTAAATATATAGTTACTAGTTGATTGTGTGCGCCTAGGCGCCCGTTTATTTTGACTTAAAAAAAAAAATATTTTTTTCCATTTCAAAATTTTCCTATATTACATATATTTTTAAAGAATTAATTTTAATGTTTTTAAAATTTCTTTAAAAAAAAATAAAAATCGTAAAACAGTTGTAGAAAATAGAAAACAAAACTTCGATTTTCATTTCCTTTTATGTATATTTTCACAAAAGTTTGCCAGTAGCCAACCTTTGCTTTATACTTTCTGCCTCTATACATAAGGAGTTTTTCATATTATATGATTTAAAAAAAAAATATTTTATTTTGATAGAAACTCGGTAATTTTAGTATTATTAAGACAAACTATTAATATGTATCCTTTTAGTAAATTAATTTATGTTTTATAACTTTTTAAAATGCATAAAAATAAATAAACTTATTCAACTAAAAAAGTTTTTAAACCTTTCGGACAAAACAAAAAAATACTACGGTTATAAGGAACTTAGTCTATAACGAATTAATTTGACCGGTCCCGCCGAGTTCGTTATAACAAGACTCCATTTTATTGTAGAAAAAATAGAATAGCATAGAAAAAAACGTTTTAGAGGAAGGTTCCTAAAAGTTACTTAAGGGGGGGGGTTTTAAAAGTTAAAAAAAGTCCTATTTTCATTCTTTTTTGAAGACATGAATAATGTTACATTATTTATTTCATATACATGTTATATCATAACATTCGAAGAATCTTTCAACAAATTTTCAATTAAAAATTTTAATAAATAAGTCCGTGACAGCGAATCTGCGGAGGCGTTGTTGTTTTGCGGTGAACATCGTAACTCGTTACCGGATCATGTGAAATAAAATAATCGAAATGCGTTTAAAAGGTGACTTGTTTCCTGAGGTAGTGACGGAAGAGTTTTTTACAATTTTTTTTTGCAGCATTTTGAAGTGAAAAACGATTTTTGCTATACAACTTCGGGAATTTGTTGTTAAAAAATGGGGAAGAAAATGGAATTAAAAAAAAAACTCTTCGTGGTTACCTGATGATTTATATTTATATAGTGTCTAAAATTTCAAAAAAATCGGTGAAGTAGATTTTGAGTTATGATGTTCACGGACTTCGAACATTTATTTGCGAGAAAATGGGTTTAAAGTTATTTAAAAACTGATTCATATTTATATTACAATGCAATTTAATTATGCAAAGTTACAATAATTTAAATTTTAAACTTAATATTGCACTATTTTTTCAAGGGCTTTTCAATACAGAGCTTTAAACGAATTCATACGTTGGACAACAACAAAATCCACGTTGAAGATCTCTTTTTTCTCAAATATTTATCAAAAAATCATAATCTTTGGTAAGTGTTGGCCATCAGAGGACCTGAGTGAAAGCACTCATAACAATACAAAACAATTTTGAGATGAAAAACAAAACAGACAAACGGAAAAGTTTAGTTCGATAAAAGAAGTATGTATGCATATTTTTGACAACTAATTTTTAATTTGTTAAAATGATTTTTTAAATTTGTTTAAATGATGATTGAAGATTTAAAATTTTCAGTAGTATAAAAATTACGATTTCAAGGGTTAACAATTAATGGGTTGTTTATCGAAAATTGATAGTTTTTGTTCAGTGTAAAGGTAAATTACACAATATGTATATATTTAATTCTGGGTCAAGTCGTTTCAAAACGGAAATAGCATCTCCATTTAAGATTTAAGTTTTAATAACGGCGATACTTTAAACCTATATTATATGTTTCAGCTATAGATACATATCAATAAAATTATTTAGTTGAATGCTGTGTTAAATTTTTTTCGTTGAAATTTCATCACTAATACATTTTTATATATAGAAATAACCAATGCTGTAATAATATTCGTAATATGAATAATATAAATAAATTTTATTGTTTCCTTTTGTAGTACTTTTTCGAGTTTTATAAGCGGTAAAATTTTCTTGACAATTACTTGTTTTAAAAATGACGATTTTGGCTATTTAGTTTCCAAAATTGTCGATTTTCAGAAGATTTTATTAGCCGCACTGGTCGGTAACAAAGAAGAGAGAAAATTGTGTGTGAGCTTGTATAAAATGAGAAAGATTAAATTTTGTTTGTGTATTTCGCATAGCTTTGTAGGGAGTGCGTTACAGAATCAGTCAGTCAGTCAGTCAGTGAGTCAGGGATCAGCGTAAATATATTTAAGATAATTTGAATAAAATATGTAAAACATAATTTATAATTATAAAAATTTAAATTTTTTACATAAAATATCAAAAAAACATAAACTGTGTGTGTTATTACAATTTTGATTTTTCGATTTTTGAATAACAAATTTTTTTCTATTATAAGTAACTAAAAACACTGATTTTGATTCTCTTCGAGAGGCAGTTCAAAATAAAAGAAAAATTTGGGGCCAGCAACGCGGACCGGGCCCAGCTATAAAAAATAAATAAATCAATTATTTCTGCTTCAGTAAACGGTATTTGAACAATAATTGGTATTTGAACAAGTGTCGATTTAGTGCACCTTTCATTCTTCTTCGAAATATAAATCTGCCATGACTTTGCAACGGAACCAGACTTGCAGTGAAAATAAAATTTGAAGGCAAAACAACGTTTGCCCGGGTCAGCTAGTATAATTAAAAAATCCGTTCCTTTTCAGAATTTTCCATATTTCCATTTTCCTATTGTTTTGTTTACTTTTGGTATTTCTAGTTTATATGTTTTATTTTAATCAGCTGTTTACTGTTGTGGAAACAAAATCTCACAAAATGTCAAAAAAGTTAGATGTAAACGGTATAGATTTTGAAATAGATTTCAACTAAAATCTACTAGATTTTCCTCAGATGTAAACGCACTATTAAACCTTCTTATCGTCGCATAATAAATCTAATCCAAAATTTATAGACATCATTATCTTGTCAAGTCTTTTCCAATGAGAAACACTACAGAAACGTTAAAAGCATAGAAAACGCCATTATTGAAGAAAAACATAAACTAATCAAAAATATAATAATAAATTCAATGCATCAACGACTTTCAGATGTTATAATCAACCGTGGTTCCCACACATATTAGTATATTTGTTGTATTTTATGTATTTGTGTAAAATGTTTCATTTTGGTCTTATAATTACCTTCTTTGAATATAAGGTTTAAGTTTCGGACAAGAGACGCAATTGAAGGTAAGTAAATAAAAGTTACAATTTTAAGAACATATACTTTTTAAGAAATGGTACTTCTTAAAGAAAAAGTACCTTTTTAAGAAAATACCCGTTTTATTGAAATCACTCTTTTTTAAGAAAAGGTACTCTTTTAAGAAAACGTGCTTCTTAAGAAAAGGCACTTTTTTTTAGAAATGGTAAGAAAATGTACTTTTTCAAGAAATGCAAATTTTTTTTTAAATTTACTTTTTTAAGGAAAGTTACAATTTTTCAATATACATAGGAATGCAAAACTTTCAAAAACTAACAAACTACTTCTTTGAGGAGTCGTGTATAAAGAGGTAGGACAGATACGCTAGGGAAAAGTGTTAGAAGAACCTTCGATTTCTAAATCACCATAGTACCTTATGTAGTTAATGGAATTTATAGGTATGTACATAATACTAAGACCGTAAGTAGATTTACATTTTTAATTGTTCATAATTTTTACACTTAAGGCATTCTTACCTGGGGCATTCATCAACTTAAATTCGGTTGAATAAGAATTTTAAAATATAATAAATATATAATTAATAATAGAATGAATTCATTATTGAATCATTTGATATTAATACGGAATCGCTCCCTCATTAGACAAATAGTCCTCTAATTTATTTCTTAAATCCATTGAGGTATCCGTTGATCTTCGAATATGTGATGTAAATGGCCGCAAAGGCCGAATACCATGCGAAAAATTGCGTTTGTTTGTTTACTTAAAAGTCATATGACATGTTTTTTATGTTCGATAATTGCACTAACTGGCAACGTTACATTTACGGTACGATTCCGTACCTGGCTAACGAAACCTTTAGCGAAAACAGTCAGCCGAGGCTTCTGGATTAGCGAAAGCAAACAGCCGAGGCCGCTGGATTAACCCTTTTTTCAAACCTGAGCAGTAAAACGATTGTAGTCATTGTTAAACCATCAACATAAAAATTCTTTTTAACAAAGTCTACTTTGTTTTTTTTTTAATTCTCTTTTGTGTAAAGAGCACGCGAAAAAAATCAGAAAAAATGTATTTACTTACATATATGTTAAGAACCTTGGCCTATATAACGTTATTGTGTTGGGGCCTTTATAATACCAAATAAATCTATAATATTAAGAGGCTAGGCGATTTCTTGTGACCGATGTTTTGTTCTAACATTTTATCCCGATTTTGACCAAACGTATATTATTTGAAAGGTATTTCACCAGATTTACATATTTTTAAAGTTTTTCTTTATTTTGAGTAAATTGCATTTAAAGTTGCTACTAACACATACATAAAATTATACATATGTTAATGTGTTTGTTAATGAGTTTATTGTCTTCATTCACAAAAATAATAAACCAAAAAAGTCTGGGCTTATGAATTGGCTAAGTTGAGAACTAAAGTTGCTTAGAAATTGCACACGAATTTCGAGCGCTGGAATCTGTTAGTAATAATAAATATTTTCAAAACCTTAAACCAGAAGCGCCATTCAGTAACTTCTTTCAACGATAATCGAATCGTTAAAAACAGAACACAACAAAATTTTCGATTTTGGCATTCACTAAAATTTTTAAACGATATTTGCTATTGTTAAAGTCAGCTGTTGTTGTTATGTAAATGACAACCATTTTGATATTGTTTATTCAATCGATAAAAAGTTAAATTTTCAGGTTGAAATGTCGTCATACATAAATAAAAATCATAAAATAGTGAAAATATTTTGCTTTTATTATAAAAACTTTTTATATAAATAAAAAATTAAGTAGAATATTCAAGTCATTATTTTATTTTCATACAAATAAACATAAATATTAATCAAAAAAAATAAAGAAATTAAACATAAACATAAAATGATCCTGTCAAACACGAAGTGATTTGCTTTTTTCTATTCTTCTTTGTGTTTTTCGCTTATTTTGACAGAGATGCCACTCGTTTACAATTTAAATAAATAGAAAAATAGATTTGTCGACTGTCGTTAAGGTGTACTTAGTCCCGGTTTACACATGAAATTTTTCTTTCTGAAATTGTTTGAAATTATCTTTTAAACTTTCATCCGTGTCTACACACTGAAACTTTTGTATTGAAATTCAGATTTGTTCATGCTTACTTTATCACTTTATTTATTTTATAATTTTATTCCATTAAAATTAACTTTATTTCAAATTATTGCCTTTCATAACACAAACGAACGTAAAAATGAAAGAAAACGTAAAATAACTTCACTTTGAAAATTACGAAGCAAGAAACAAATGAGAATTTCAGAGTGCATGAAAGTATGTACCCCCTGCCATTCTTCTCTCCCGTCTCACCTATAAATTCAAGACTTTCAGCAAGAAAACTTTCATGTGTGAACACAGACTTAGTGAATCACTTAATCGTTAGTGCAAACAACAATAGCTGTCGATATATTTTGCGATTGGTCGGATCGTTTAAATTTACAGAATTGCACTACAGATCTCACAATCGATACAGCTAGGTCTGAAAGAGTTAAATTTATTGGTGACAACCAGGTTCGATAGTCATTTTTAAAAAATATAGTGATTCTACACGGTGTCTTGCCGAACTCTGCTAACTCTGTTATATATTTATGCATCAATCTTTATGAACGATTTACGTGGAGGAATTACATTTTGACAAAGATCACCTAAATTATTAAAACGAAAAAAAGGTTGTGACTATTAAGATCTAATTCTCAGCTAAACTTGGAAAAGAAAGTTCTTCTTTACAAGTGTGTATTAAAACCGGTGTGGACATATGGTCTTCTGTTGTGGGGTACTGCCAGCAACTCTAATGTTGAAATACATACCATAAAGATATAAACAAACAAATATATAGAGATCTTAAAATTCCATTTATTAACACTGTGGTCTAGAACCATCTTTTCATGAAGGGTCCTAGCACATCATTGTTTTTACTAAATTGGGATATTTACATCTTAAATATATTTACGCTGATCCCTGACTCACTGACTGACTGACTGATTCTGTAACGCACTCCCTACAAAGCTATGCGAAATACACAAACAAAATTTAATCTTTCTCATTTTATACAAGCTCACACACAATTTTCTCTCTTCTTTGTTACCGACCAGTGCGGCTAATAAAATCTTCTGAAAATCGACAATTTTGGAAACTAAATAGCCAAAATCGTCATTTTTAAAACAAGTAATTGTCAAGAAAATTTTACCGCTTATAAAACTCGAAAAAGTACTACAAAAGGAAACAATAAAATTTATTTATATTATTCATATTACGAATATTATTACAGCATTGGTTATTTCTATATATAAAAATGTATTAGTGATGAAATTTCAACGAAAAAAATTTAACACAGCATTCAACTAAATAATTTTATTGATATGTATCTATAGCTGAAACATATAATATAGGTTTAAAGTATCGCCGTTATTAAAACTTAAATCTTAAATGGAGATGCTATTTCCGTTTTGAAACGACTTGACCCAGAATTAAATATATACATATTGTGTAATTTACCTTTACACTGAACAAAAACTATCAATTTTCGATAAACAACCCATTAATTGTTAACCCTTGAAATCGTAATTTTTATACTACTGAAAATTTTAAATCTTCAATCATCATTTAAACAAATTTAAAAAATCATTTTAACAAATTAAAAAATCGTCGAAATTACAATAAGTTGTCAAAATTGGCAGCACTGCTAACGACAATAGCACTACATATGCAGATTTCGTATTACATATGGAATAATTTGAACGCAAAAAATGCATAAAAACAACTAATATTGATTCAAATTCTTTAAATTCCCTTTGTTGGTCAATAAAAAAATTCTGCAAAAAAAGTAATGTATGAAATTTTAAACATTTTTATTTTTTCTCATTTAACGTCGTCCGATATGCATACATACTTCTTTTATCGAACTAAACTTTTCCGTTTGTCTGTTTTGTTTTTCATCTCAAAATTGTTTTGTATTGTTATGAGTGCTTTCACTCAGGTCCTCTGATGGCCAACACTTACCAAAGATTATGATTTTTTGATAAATATTTGAGAAAAAAGAGATCTTCAACGTGGATTTTGTTGTTGTCCAACGTATGAATTCGTTTAAAGCTCTGTATTGAAAAGCCCTTGAAAAAATAGTGCAATATTAAGTTTAAAATTTAAATTATTGTAACTTTGCATAATTAAATTGCATTGTAATATAAATATGAATCAGTTTTTAAATAACTTTAAACCCATTTTCTCGCAAATAAATGTTCGAAGTCCGTGAACATCATAACTCAAAATCTACTTCACCGATTTTTTTGAAATTTTAGACACTATATAAATATAAATCATCAGGTAACCACGAAGAGTTTTTTTTTTAATTCCATTTTCTTCCCCATTTTTTAACAACAAATTCCCGAAGTTGTATAGCAAAAATCGTTTTTCACTTCAAAATGCTGCAAAAAAAAATTGTAAAAAACTCTTCCGTCACTACCTCAGGAAACAAGTCACCTTTTAAACGCATTTCGATTATTTTATTTCACATGATCCGGTAACGAGTTACGATGTTCACCGCAAAACAACAACGCCTCCGCAGATTCGCTGTCACGGACTTATTTATTAAAATTTTTAATTGAAAATTTGTTGAAAGATTCTTCGAATGTTATGATATAACATGTATATGAAATAAATAATGTAACATTATTCATGTCTTCAAAAAAGAATGAAAATAGGACTTTTTTTAACTTTTAAAACCCCCCCCCCCTTAAGTAACTTTTAGGAACCTTCCTCTAAAACGTTTTTTTCTATGCTATTCTATTTTTTCTACAATAAAATGGAGTCTTGTTATAACGAACTCGGCGGGACCGGTCAAATTAATTCGTTATAGACTAAGTTCCTTATAACCGTAGTATTTTTTTGTTTTGTCCGAAAGGTTTAAAAACTTTTTTAGTTGAATAAGTTTATTTATTCTTATGCATTTTAAAAAGTTATAAAACATAAATTAATTTACTAAAAGGATACATATTAATAGTTTGTCTTAATAATACTAAAATTACCGAGTTTCTATCAAAATAAAATATTTTTTTTTTAAATCATATAATATGAAAAACTCCTTATGTATAGAGGCAGAAAGTATAAAGCAAAGGTTGGCTACTGGCAAACTTTTGTGAAAATATACATAAAAGGACCTTTTACAAAACTTCATTTGAAAATCGAAGTTTTGTTTTCTATTTTCTACAACTGTTTTACGATTTTTATTTTTTTTAAAGAAATTTTAAAAACATTAAAATTAATTCTTTAAAAATATATGTAATATAGGAAAATTTTGAAATGGAAAAAAATATTTTTTTTTTAAGTCAAAATAAACGGGCGCCTAGGCGCACACAATCAACTAGTTCTAAATAGTGTGTTAAAAAATTGAATTAAATTAAATTAAAAATGTCGAGCCGTTTTTGAAAAAACTTATTTAGAAAAAAATTACTTGTTATTAACTAAAACTTTTTAAATGCGCACTAGATGGCCAATTTCAGTGTTTTAGTTTATTTCTGTACTGTAAATTGTATTGTAAATATCACATAATAATAGTGTACTAGTGCTAATTTGACAGTTTATCAATACCACAGTATGAGATATTAAGGAATTGCAAAAAACGAAATATAATTATTTTAGACTTTTCAATATATTGTTTTTAGGATTGTATTTAACTTGTCTAACTCTTATAAAAATTAATGTTGTCTCCAATTAGTGATGCGTGTATTTACAATTATTGATACTCAAATCTATCATTCTCTTTAGGCCAAAATAACTCAAGAAACCTCCAATTTAATTTTGTTTATTATTTGAAACAGAGTAACATTATCTGCAAAACAATATGTTCAAGCTTTCAAAAGACCATGCTGACACTCACGATGAAAATCGTCTTAACATGTGTTTATCACTAGTAATTTATCTTCAACGAATAAACATAGTCTTCGTCGTGTCAATCCTCCGGGTAAAGGGAAAAACGTTGCGGTTTTTTATTTGTGGTTGCTGCTTGGCATGAAGTTGGGTTATGTATCTAATTTCATGCTTTCTGCAGTAATTTACGTTTCAAAGAATAAATGTGGTTGTGGTTTCGGTTGTTGTTTTTTATCCGAGCGGTTGCTGATCAGCATGCATTTAGGTTATGTACCGAAATGCATGCTTTTTGGTTATCTTACATAATCGATCGTTATGATAGTTTTAAGGATTGAAATCAAACGGCTCTTCCTAACCTCACTTGCGAAGGCATAGGTTGTGTAGGAATCCATAAGTCGGAATAACCTGGCATTATGACTAGCTGGAGCTAGCGCCAACTAAATTATATCACAAAAAAAACATGTGTTTACTTTGTCTTAAGAAGAAAAATAGGATGTTTCAAAATTCGGGACTATTAAAGGAAAATATTGAAAAAGTCGTCAACTACAGTTTGTGATGCTTGTCGAATTCTGATTATTATTCAAATTTCAAAGTAATGGAACCTAACACGAGATCTGAAATTGATAAAAAAATTGTGAGTGTACTTTGTGCGATTTAAGTAGCAGACAAGGCAACGAAAATTGTTTAGTTAATCCTGGTATGGTTGTAAATAGTAAATTAAAAAAGTGTAGTAAATGTCGATCAGACTTGGCAGTTGTTAAGCCCCATTTCTGTAATAAGAATACGAATCACCTGGATCATTTAGTAGCTCATATTGATGAAGATCTTTCAACAAAACATAAAGAGCAGCTGGTTAGTAAGTTAATTGCAAATTCGGAAGGAAATAATCTTAATGAATTGTTCATATCACAAGAACGTGAAACGTGACTTTAAAGCCGTTGTACAATCGCGTTTTTCTTTTACAATCGACTCAAACTACAAAGATTGTATTTCAAGCTTCAAAGGTAGTTATTGTGATTTAGAAATTTCCGTGACGCCAAAAGTTCATGCTGTATTTCATGTTTATAATTTAGTGAATAAGTTGGTAAAGGACTGAGATTCTATAGCGAGCAAGCCGCAGAATCTATACACCCAGAAAATTAAAACAACTTGAAGCAAATACAAAGTATTCGAAAAGCATCATAATTATCCTACTCAATTACTCAGAGCAATTTAAGAATATAATGCTCAACACATATAAACATGTTAATACAAAATCCCAGAGTGGTATATATAAAACGATTTTGTATTATTTAATGTGTTACATAAATATGTAACTTTATCCAAACTTAAATTCTTTAAAAAATATCGAAAATGATTACAACAAATTATGTATGTTACGATAGCATAAAAATATTATTTTAATAAATTTAATGCTTAAATTCTTAATTCAATACGAATATGTGAAATTTTTAATAGAAAACCACTATTTTTTTTTAAATTAGTTTTTTCAAAAACGGCTTGACAAGTTATGGGCTATAATTTTTTTACACACTAGTTAGAATGTAAATAACCCAAATCAGTAAAAAAAATTATGTGCTAAGACACTTCATTAAAAGTTGGCTCAAGACCACTTAACTAAGGATGAAATTAATAAATTTAGCACCCGATATACATATAGATCGGCTTAGTAGTACAGTAATGTGATAGCAATTACTTTACTGGACGAAACGGAGGAAGTTAGAAGATAAAAAGACTTCATATCGTAGACCTACCCTTTAGAAAATAAATCTTAATATATAAAAACGTTGGTGCGTATGTTGGTACTCTAATAACTGTTGAACCACTAATGCTAGCGACTTCGTATTCATACCATATGTTCCTTAGGTTCTCCGATTTGCATAACTTTTTTTTGTACCTGATAGGTGGCGCTGGGGTCGAGATTTTCCCAAAAAATTTATTTACGGTCTAATTTAGCTCAAATTCGCAACATATATTATGTACATAAAACTAAAGTTGCTGACAAAGTTTTTCACCTGTAGGTGGCGCTGGTGTTAAAATATTCAAGAAAACGTATATTTTTTTTCAGTCATATTCATACTATTATTAAATCGTGCTTTACTTTTGCCCGACACTCGGTATTAAAATTTAGATGCAATATAAAATCCAGATGTTTTCTTCGGGCCAGCAACGCGGACCGGACTCAGCTAGTACAATATAAATCTTGTACATACAACCCTAAATATATATAAAGTAAGATCTGTAAATAAGTATCTACATATAATATTAATAGGCTAGGCGATTTCTTGTGACCGATGTTTTGTTCTACCATTTTATCCCGATTTTGACCAAACATGTATTATTTGAAAAGTATTTATTTTTAGCCGTTTTGAAGATTTACAGATATTTAAATTTTTTTCTTTATTTAAGTAAATTTCATTTAAAGTTGCTACTAACACATACATAAAATTATATAATGCTATGTGTGTGTTTATTAAATTTGTTAATGTGTTTGTAATAAAAAAGATTTTTTTTTGGTGTTGATTTGTGAATTGGCTTTAATTGATTAGCATACCTTTAGGGTCTTTATTTAATGAAAAAATAAAATTTCCTAGAATTTGCACTCGAATTTCGAGGGCTGGAATCTGCTAGTTTATAGTATTAGTTTATTAAGCGTACTGTAGCTTAATAACGTATGTTAAGTTACATAACCATATTTACTAAATATTGTAAAATTGATCGCAAATAATAGAAAATAATAAAAAAAGTCTTGCCGATATAAGACTGATTTTATCCACAACAACTCTACATACCTATCCCATCCTATACATGAACTTGTTGGGAATTGTAAATGAGGCGTTTCCATTGTTATCTAAATAACAAAATAATGTTGCACGTGTCGATATGTATGTGTACTCAAAATCTGCTGTGGATGGTATCAAACGGTGTGTGTTTGTTTTTTTAATGTTACGTATGTCGGTAAGTACGTTGCAAATGGTGAGTGACATTTGAAATGCTACAATATATTTATTTAAGATTTTTATTCAAATCATTGAAAATTGTATTAAATTAATACACATAAGAAAAATTGAGACGGTTAAGCTCGATCTTATTATACTATATACCACAGAGTATATTAGATTTGGTTGGATTCTAAAAATTTTTCAATATATGCAGCTACAACATTAAATGCCTAGTAATAGAGTGGAATTTCCAAATCATTATTTTTATTTGATGGAATTGAAGAAAAAATTAAAAAAATTTTTATATATGTCCAATAAAAAACATAAATATATGCTAAAACTCTTAGTGCTGTAGGGCATTCTTGTTGTTCAGGTTGATAAAGTTTGCTTTGTCCTTTGGTCCATTTTGAAAGCTAACATTAATTACAAATAATATTTGTCAAACAGTTATTGTTACTTTATTGTTTTGTTTTGGCATTATCAAACATCTAACCAAAACAACAACAAACAAGGAGATTTACATAAAAAAGGATGGCAATTAACAAATGTTACCATAATTTGTTAAATTTTCTTACTAATGATAATTACAGAACCAATTTAAATTATACAAAAGTTTATGTAAAATTTAATTTAATTTGTAAAGTTATTTTTTGTATACGAACGATTAAAAAAACCCAATATGTTTCAGTATTAACCCATATTAAGCTACCACTTATATACCGTTACATTCATTGGGTTGATATTTTTTGTAAAAATGTAAAGCAAATCGGACAATGTTTACACGTGCTGCATTTCTATAAATAAAAATGTTATTTAATAAATGGCAGATACAGATTATTGTAATAAAAATTAATGGAATCGTTTTTTGAAATCTAGATCCCTCATATTGGACGGGTATACTTTATAATTTTAATTGAATACTCTGCTAAAATTGTTACAGATGTATGGATGATTGTACTTGTTCAGTACATCGTAATTAATTATAGACCAATTTCAAATTTATTAGTTCTTAAAAAACTTTACAAGCGAATACTACTGTAATAGAGTAAGTTCAGATATTGTGGAATATGTCCACCCCCTATATTACGAAAACTAATGATTATTTTGGAAATTTGGGGTTATATACGCGTTCCCAATTGAACAGTGCATTTACAGATGTCGTTCTTAAGGCCTAGTTAGCCACACGTAACCGTGTCAGCTGTTTTTTATTACATTTAAAGCAGTTACCGAACGTAACCGGAATGCTTTTCATGTAAAAAAAGCTGACCCATTCGGTTACGTGTGGCTAACTATGCCTTTAGTCGTTAGTTGGATGCCTTATTTATATATTCAAAACAAATTTCTCTAATAATAAGGGATACTACCATTAACACCTCTTTGTTATTACATAAATTTGTTTTAAATATAAGCAGTTAGCCATCAATCAAGCGCTTTGACATTAAATCATAAATCAGAAAGTGGAGTCAATCAATTTGGCATGTGAGGCATTCAGTTGTCAGCTACTTCGGAAGCATATTTGTATGATTTCAAATTTTTTTTATTGAGAGTGCTCGAAGCAGGACTATGGAGTCGGAGTCGGAGACGTGGAATCGGGATCGGACTAATTTTTGCTTGTTGGGGACTCCGGTTCCTAAAAATATTAAGTTTAAAAACCCTACTCGACCAAAAATTATTAAATTAAATAAAAATTACACATTTTTCGGTTCAGGAACAAGTTATCCCGCAATGAACATTATTTTAATAATACAAACGAATTTAATCAAAAATATTTTGGATATTTTTACAACATATGTACATTATCCCAACACATAAAACTTGCAAGACAATTTTTAAGAAGTTCTGCTTTTATTCCTTTCATCTTTTTAGTGGGCATTTGTTGTTTCCTCCAATAGAATTCTCTTGCCTGAGTATGTACTCCAGTCACAGGGTCTGCAAATAATAACGAATGATTAAAGGTTCTGTTCTGCACAATTGTTAGATCAAAGTTTAAATAACCTCGCCACAAATCACAATACACCGCATACCCATTTAAAAAGACATTCTATATTATTGACAATAAAGTCATTCCATTCCTATTAGGTACAACACACATATAACCCTTATATAACCAAAGCAAAAGAAAAACTTCTTGAAGTCACAATTCACAAGAAAACGTTACAGGCACCTGAAATTCATAAAAGAGAGGTAGTTAAAATTGAAATGTTGAATCGATCCGAAACATCTTCCTCTAATGATGACTGAAATTTCGAAGCTTATTTAAATAGATTTGAACGACTATAAGCAAAACGAGGATGTTTAAGTTTACAAAATAAACCGGTAGACATTAAAAATTCTTAATTTAAGGAATAGTTTTTAAAATAATTAAACGGAATGAAAAATATGATCGTTCATCAAAATTGAATGTTGAAGAAGCAAGCACTATTTATTCAGAAATTATTCGTGATGCAGCTAGAATTGTGACTGCAATGCCTCCGACACAATTAAGCGTTGAAAGATTTTTTTTCAGCTTTGAAAATTTTTTAATCAGATTTAAGAGCATCGATGAAAGAGCGTTCGGTTGAAGCAATTCTTTTTCTGAGTGTTGTATTATAAAAAAAATGTATATTTAGTATTTTATTTTGTGTTTATTTAAATGAATAAATAAAAAAATATAAAAAGGCATAAAAAAATTTTGGCTTGAGAACGTCAAACCTTTCAGAGGTTTTACCAAGGATTATACATATAAGTGCATACTGCAAAAGAACAAAATATTTTTATTTATTTTGTTTACATAAAAGCTAAATATTGAAATTATTTTGTATTTTATATAGTGAAAGGTTTTTGTAAAAGGAAATATTGGACATAAGCTGTATTTGAAAGGAGTAATTGCTGAAAAGTGAAATTTCTTTACCAAATATATTTTAAATATGCTTTGGGCCATGCCAAAATATTTGATTTTTTTGAATAAATTTTCTTTTATTAGCTTGGGGTGACCCCAGACCCTAAGTCCAAAAGGGTTAATGGGGTCATATTGTTTTTTCGGAAACACTAGGCTATTAAGATAAAATATAACATTTAAAAGTAGAAAACTGATCAATTTTTGATACAAAGTATTTAGAAAGAGCATATTTACTGAAAATTTCACAAAAATCTCATTTTTCTTGATTTAAATTAAACCGCATTTGGTTACTATACCAAATAAACATCCTTTTTATGTTCAAAAATTTGACTGTTGCAGCAATAATATTATTGAAAAACTTTCCAACGATATTTTTAAAAATATATAAATAACTACCTGTGTAATCAACAACATGTTCTTCAGGGATGTTGGTTATTCATCTCTCCGTGACTGTGCGTGACTATGTATGTCAAAGTTATTCTTTTTTCACAGCAAGTGTATGGACCAAGTTTCAGATCGATCGGATGAGGGTAAATAACTTTTAGATCACTCCGTGACTATGCGTGACTATGCATGACTCTGCGTGACTAGCCCAAAATTAATCTGCAGTCACAACAAGACTATGGGCCAAGATTCAGATCAATTGTATGAGGGGGAATGGGGTTGCCCCATGGCAGACAGACAGACAGATCAAAAGTCGGGACATCAGAATTCGTTTTAGAGGTATGGTTCCTTGGCAAAGTTTCTTATTTTGATCCTTAGAATATGATTTTCCTTGTCAGTTGAGTGATCTTTTTGCCTCCCTACAAATCGACCCGCCCTAAAATATACATATACCTACAACTACTATTCAAACTATATAATATGTTGTGCAAAATGTGTTATAATGCAGAATCGGAGTCGGAGTTGGAGTCGCCAATAGAAACAAGTAAGAAAATTATAGTCGGTGTAGACCGACTATACGATACCCTATACCATGCGTTTAGAGACCCCATCTCTTAGGCCCAACTAATTTTTTTGGCTGCAGATATGAAAAAGTTCATATCGGATGCTATATCTATATGGGGACTAGGGTCATTTGTATGGGGGCTAGGTCTGAACATGGACCGATTTTCACCAATTTCAATAGCGTTCATCCTATGGTCGTCAAAAGCTTATATACCCAATTTCGTTAAAATATATTCATATTTGCGACCTGCAGTTTGATTACAAGGTTTACATGGACACACAGACGGACGGACGGACGGCAGCGACGTATACAGGATTTTGAAAAGGGGGGCCAAAAATTTTTTTAAGTATATAACTTATAATATACAAAACAAATTTATATGCACACAAATGCTTTTCGAAAATTTAATAAAAATACTACATTTTAAAGCTGAAATTACGAGATCAGTTCATTATACCCTATACCACTATGAGGTTTGGGTATAATGACTTTGTGCTGCTGTTTGTAACAACCAAAAATATTTGACCTACACCCATCTTTAATTATACCGATCGAATCAGATTCACTTTCTGATTCGATTTAACGATGTCCGTCCGTCCGTCCGTCCGTCTGTGTGTCCATGTAAAGCTTGTAATCAAACTGCAGGTCGCAAATATGAATATATTTTGACGAAATTTGGTATTTGATCTTTTATCGGCCATGGGATGAACGCTATTGAAATTGGTGAGAATCGGTCCATGTTCAGACCTAGCCCCCATACAAATGACCCTATGAAATCAACATATATTGCCATAAGATCCAAATTATCATACAAATCTTAGTCAAATTGGGTTTGTATGTATATATTACATCCATTAATCAGTAGTCCAAAAATGATCCCTATTGGACAACTCTTAGTCATAGGCCCCATATAGAGCTGCTTCCTGATCTTCACTTAAATCTATCAAAAAACAAAAAATATTGCACTGATTCTTCGCAAATTTTGTTTGTATATATTTTTGCAAAATACAAGACACTTTACCAAACATGGTCAGGATCGGTCCATTTTTGGGCCTAGTCCCCATATAGATATAGCATCCGATATGAACTTTTTCATATCTGCAGCCGAAAAAATTAATAAAAATCCCACTCAAATTTGGTTTATGCTTATTTTCTATATCCAGTTAGTTGGGCCTGAGAGATAGGGTCTCTAAACGCATGGTATAGGGTATCGTATAGTCGGTCTAGACAGACTATAATTTTCTTACTTGTTTTATTAATAAATTAATAATTTTATTGCAAAAAATAAATATATATATACACATTAGGATGGATAAGAATATTTGGTAAAAATGCAATTTACTTAAAAAGTAAATGTAAAATATTCCCCTGAATTTAAATATGCATTTAGAATTGTATTTGGTTATTTTGTAAATAATTTGAATTTTACTGAAAAAAAACAAATTTTTTTCAAAAATTTTGGCGAACACTAAAACACAGAGACAAAAATTCTCATATGGTATTTCTTCTGGTTTTTGAAAAAAACTTAGATATAACTTCTTCTATATCGACTTTATTTCTATAAATGGACATAAGAGCAAGTGAAGATAGTCTCTTTTCTTCCATTCGATTTCTTAAATATGATTTAACTCTTTAAAGCGTCGAAAATCTTCGCTCTGCCGAAGACGTTGTTACAGGAATTGTAATTAATATTTGAAGAAGGATGTATGTATATATTGGGATACAATTCGATGTTGCAAATTGCAATAGTCTCTAATGCATTCAGTGGTTTCTCAATTTTATTCTTCCAGTATTCTATCCAAATACTAACTTCTGCCAACACCGCTCTTGGTGAACATTTCAAATCGTTTTGATAAAACGTAACTATATTTTCGAAATGTTTGGGGCTTAGGTCAACAACTCGAATCGGAACCAAATTGTACAGATCCTTTACAATATCTTTGTGTTCAGAAAATCTGTTTGATAAGTTACATAATATTTCATCCAAGAAGGGGATAAAAATTGTTGCTCTATAATATAGTTTAGGATCTGCAGTTTCTATATTCGATCTGAATTTTTGAGTGCCAACTCTTCGTGGAAGTTCTGGAAAAATTCCAAAAGGTTGACCAAGATCAGAACTTTCTTCGTAAAGTGCTTCAAAATCTGTATCTGCATTAGTTCGCATATTATTCAATTTTTGTTTTACAATATTAATTTGATCATAAGCTTTAATAACGTCCATATTGACAGTTTGTAAATATCTTGATAAGCTATGTGTGATATTCAAAATGAAGCTGCATATACCTACGCTAATAATGAATTCAAATTTGCAAATTCTATTATGAAACCCAATTCCATTGCTACAACCTAGAATTAAAATTTTTTATAATTTTCAATAAGATATTAGTTATTTAAATAGACTTTTATCTTACCTGTTTCTGACAAGACCTCAAAGGCTTCTATAATTTCGGGAATCGATTCGTAAAACAATTCTACGCAATTGTGGCGTTCCATCCAACGTGTCTCACAATATGACTTTAAACGTTTAACATTTTTTCGACTTTTATCAAAAATGTTGGTTAAAATTGCTTTTCTTTTTGCTGAACATTGAAAATAATTGCATATTTCGGACAAGGTTGCCAACGTGTTACGAACTTGTACGATTTTCGATGACGCATTTAGACACAGGTTAAGCGCATGGGAAGCGCAGTGCAGAAATACAGCATTAGGCTGTACTTTTTTTATATGTGCTTGTACGCCATTGTACTTTCCTGACATCATAACCTTGTCCTCTAAGGTTGTTTACGTCTAGCCCAAGTCTGGTTAATTCTGCTAATAAGGAAGATGAAATTTTTCTTCCTGTTGTTTCATTTAGCTGAATGAAGCTAAGGAAACACTCCTCTACTCGGCATGCTTTCTTTTTGAAAAACCGAATGCATACTGAAAGCTGTTCTCCTCCAGTAATGTCTGTGGTTTCATCTGCCAGTAAAGAGAAAAAGAGAAATTTATGTCATTGACAATATTTTGTTGAATTTGTGAGCCTATTATTTCTATAATTTTTTCATTTTGGATAATTGGACTTAAGTATGATGCATTTTTCGTAGCATTTGCTATGTTTTTTTTTAATCTTTCATCTCCTTCGGATCGGTATCGCAATAACGCTCTAAAATTACCATCATTTTCTGACGGTTCTTCTAATGACAAATTTCCATAATATTTAGAGCCACGCAATGCCAAATCTTGGCGTCCACATAACAGAATTGTTTCAATTATTAATTTTATTTTATATTTTTGATCATCCATGACTTCGTTTCTTTGTTTGTTAATTTGAAATTCAACGCTTTTTTGAACATTATCAAAGGTTTTGTAAAAAATGTTGGGCCTTAATAGTAGCCTCTTTATGGTATACGTTGGTATCGTGTTTATTGAATATTTCAATGGCGTCCTTCCAGTTCGTAAACGGTTGGATAACCAATGATTTACATAGAGTTTGTTTGCTCTTAGTACAAAATAAAGTGCATGTCTTGCAAAAAGCTCCTTTGGAATGAGCCGAATAAGCCAGTCAAGAAAATCTCCCAATCCATTGAATTCGAAAAAAACGTTTTTTTGCCATTTTTTCCTATTTGTGACTTAAAATTATGTTTGGGTTTGGAGTCCATGTATGGCGCAGCAACTTTTCTTTTACATCATCGGATATATTTTTGTTAATATACTGACCAATATCATATGCATGAAATTGTGAAGGCACTTCTTGAACACAGGATGACGATGTCGCCATTTCATCACACGTGATTGTAGTTTTCGGACTTGCTTGAATTATAGGGTGTGGTTGCGATATAGGGAGTGGTTGGTCTGAAGCTTTGGCAGTTATCTCCGAGATAATTTCTTCATTATTTTCTGGATTCTAAAAGTATTTATAATCAATGAAAAATAATTTATTTTAGTTCGAGGACGTTTATTTTCCCCATTATGAATTACTCTACTTTCTTTATTAGGATATTCTCCTAACAAATACTCATAGAGTTCTGCTTTCAAAAAAGTTGGTAATTGTCAGGATTGAATTGACAATTGTTTCGGGGATTTTCCAATTATTCCCCATCATCAGAATTCTTTAGAAAATTGTGGTAATACTGTTGTCCAAAATAAAATATTCATATTCTCAATTACTTCAACCTAGTGTAACCTAATTTTCTATAGAATTCTGATGGCGGGGAATAATTGGGAAATTCCCGAAACAATTGTTAACATAAATCGTAAATGTACTTAACATTGAAAAAATTTTGAATCCAATTTCGTCAAAAAAAATAACATTTAACTTCAAATAACAAAATCCTATTAGAATTTTTTTAACTATATAAATATTGTTTTGACTTACCTTCACTTTTTTGATAAAGAAATTATCGATTGTATTGTTCTGTATTCGTTTCATTTTTAGCACTATTGAATACTTTGTAATAATTTTAGACGCACTTCCCACTTTACTCACAATTCAACTTTATGAAAAACTAATATAAGTTGATATTTTGTGCAAAGCCTACTATTATTGTTTTTGGCTTCATCATAATTCAAATTTATGCAAATTATTGCCAGATTTAACGCTGTAACAATGTAAAATACCCTCTGTTACCAGATGCTAATTCATTACAAAGTAATAAAATCATAATTTTTTAACATACTCTCAGGAGCTTGCAGCATACTGCGCCTAGGTGCATGTAAAATTTTATTAAAATATTAATTTAAATATTTGTTTAAAACGCAAAAGTAAAATTAGGAAAAAGTGAGAATTGTTTTAAATTTTTATCAAGTTTTTTTAATTTTAATTTTAATTAAAAATAAAAATTAAATTTTGGATTAAAAAATGTATCTAATTGGCCATATATTAATTTTTTTTGATGATTATAAAAACACTAAATCAAAAGGGGGGCACGGGCCCCCAGTGCCCCCCTCTGTATACGTCCATGATGGACGGACATCGTTAAATCGAATCAGATAGTGATTCTGATTCGATCGGTATTATAAAAGATTTGGTAGTTACAAACAGCAGCAGAAAGTCATTATACCCAAACCACATAGTGGTATTGGGTATAAAAATAAAATGTCGGAGTCGGAATCGGTAACTGTGATCATCGACTCCGTAGCCGCGGTTCGAAGTGTATTAATATGTATGTATAATATTGTATGTAAATATTTTTAATTAATTCTTATGTTTATTTATTAAGTTTTATATTTTTTAGGTTGCCGCATAGTCGACATTAGAGCTGCTATTGCTCTCTTACTTGTTTGTTGTTAAGTTTGTTATAATCTTATATGTATTAACATTAATTAAAAAAAGTAAAATTCACGAATGGGATTCAGAAAATATGCGACAAGCTTTAAAATCTATTAAACATTTTTATATAGAGATTTTAACTGACAGAAAAATCTTTTCATGGTCCTAGCCACTACTTCATAAAAAAGTTTTTGAATGCAAGTTGTGGTTTTGGTCTTTCTTAACTAGTGTTTCCCACATTTGAAAATGATTTTTTCGAGGTTCCTAAGCTTTTTCGTATATAACCATTCTGAATATTAATATATAATTATTACATCTTGAATTCAAATTGACAATTGAAACTGAATTCGTAAATTATCCATTATTACTTTGGTGGAAATCCACAATACCTGCAGTTACCCAACACACAAACATTCGTTATTCTACATCAAGTCGAAAGCCTTGTATTTATCACTGGTTATTTTACTTTAAGTTTAGGTAGACGTATTCTATTCATGAAAAAATTGTATTTATATGCGTTCTATTTATGTGTTGAAGGTATAACTATTTTGTGCTGATGTTTCTAACTACCAAATCCCTTTCTGAGTCGACTTAGCGATGTCCGTCCATATGTGTTTTTCATTGTTATTGAGACATATTCTATTAACCACAAGCTATTAGACTAATCATTTCTGAACTATAATTATTGGATTCTAACTCTATTCGTGACTGCAAATGTCATAGAGATGAAATAAGTGGATCGGAACATGCTGCCTACATGTGAAAGAAGTCCTCATTTTGCTTCACCCTTGATGATTTGAACGTGTTCGGGCGTCTATATTTTTTATAAAATTTGTTAAGGGACTCCTGAGCTTCTTCGCAAATGGAGAGCCATTTAGCAAAGACTGATATTCAATTATACCTTTGCCAGGCGCCAATATATTATGGACTGTCGGGGTCAATTTCTTCAGTGGATGGTTGTTCTGTGATTGGATGGTTACCTATATTTCTATTTTAAGTGTGTACCTGCTAATCTAGAGAATAATTTATTTGTGCTTCCTGTATCTGTACCTGAATTTACCAGGGGTGCGCGACATACAATTTCTGGAACAATGTATTTTTTACTTTTTTACCTCTAGCAGTCGAAGGAGCAGCTAAAAGCAGCTGGACTTTGTAAAATTAGATAAAGGAATAATCAAAGAACATATTTTGGTAATATGGCAAATATAAAAAATTATACATTTTTTTATTTTCCATCAATATTGAAAAATAGTGAAATAATAGACAGTTGGTAAATAGCGATTTACCTGGAGAAACACAAAGTAAACAGTAAAATTTTTTTTCTTTTATATACTGAATAATGATGACGGCCGTGGATTTTTCCAGTGTCCGGAAACATCAGATTTAAGCCACAAAGGAACAACAGATGCCATAAACATATTTCCGTTTCATATTGTAGCGTCATTGGAATATATCCTTTGCTTCTAAACGCTTTGTCCGGATGATCTATGGCAGCCCCATTTACTGATTAAGGTCAGCTTCTCAGGAAGATTTTCCAATTCATTTTCGGGAAGACTCTCCAGGAATGTATGCCATATAATTTCTAGAACAATGTCTTTTTTACCTCTAGCAGTCCAAAGAGCAGCTGCATTTTGTTGATGGCAGATATAAAACATTAGTAACAGCGAAGTTGAAAAATAGTGAAAAAATAGTTGGTAAATAGCGATTTAGCTGGAGAAACTCAAAGCAAATAGTAAATCAATAGGAATAAAAAATTACGATTAATTGCCTAGTTTTTTTTTATATTCTACCTTTAACTACGCCAAATTGCCTAAAAATTGTGGATTTTTTTTTGAAAATTGAAAGTCAACCAACTTTGAAGGGTTATATCTTCTAAACTAAAAATCTGATTTTATTTAAGGTATCAAATCTTTGAACAATTTCCTTTAAGATTAGTTTATTCAAAATAACATAAGCGCACATGAATTTTTTGATTTTTGCAACCTCATTTGTTCTAGCCCCATAAAAAACACATATGAAATCGACGTAAATTGTTGTAAGGTCCAGATTATCATATGGATATCGGTCAAATTTGATTTATATATGTTTATTATACACATTAATAGGTATTCCAAAAATAAACTCTGTAGGAAAATTTGTAGTTATAGTTTCCAAATAAATCTGCTTCCAAAAAGTAAAGTTACATTGATCTTTCTTAAATTTGGTTCGTATATGTTTTTGCAAGAACTAAGTGTCCTTACCAAATAAGGTCAGGATCAGTGCCTTTTTGACGTGGTCCCCATAGAAAAATAGAATCCGATATGAACTTTTCATATCTGCAGGCAACAAATTAATGTCAATAACACTGTAATTTGGTTTATTCTTATTTTCTACATCCAATTATGACCCCAACAAATTTGGATCAAAGACATTTCTCGAAACTCAGATATATTGCATAGCAGAGTCGGTCTAAATCGAATATAATTTTCATATTTGCTTAATTAATGCGTTAATGGAAATATACTGAAATACAATATTCAAATATGAGCAGCGAGTACAGCGTTTGTTATGATATGATTTTTTTATATATTTCACGAGGAAATGGGGGTTGCTTTTCTAAGTTTTGTAGAACCATAAATAAAGCTACGGCTACTTTATTTTTCCCCAAAATGGCGGTGAATTTATACATATCTAAATACAAAAAAATTAAATTTAATTTCATACAAAAAATTAACTTTATACAAAAAATACAAAAAAAATTAACACCGATTAAAAGAAACGAGTTCAATTTCGCGATTAGAAATTTCGATTTTAGAACAAACTTCAAGGAGACTGTCATTGAATAGGAAAGACGAAAATAGCTACAGCGCACTGTGCATGTCAACATCCATTTTTGTCCGACACCAGTTAAATACGGTGGGTCCCCTTTAACGCTCACGTGAACAGACTTTTAAGTAAATATTAACAACGAAAATAATTCGTTGTGGCATGGCATGCCTTATATGTGTGTGTAAATATTTTGTTTTAATAGTCGTATTGTATGTGTGTTTAAATTAAATTCTATTTTGCGTACGTGCAGATTTGTTTAGTTTAATATTAATTTTAAATGAATTGTTTTTAGTGAAAATTCAAGAAGATTTAGTTCTGAAAGATTACATTTATTAAACAAAAAGAACAATTAACATTACACAAAGAATTAAATCTTTTGTTAGTAAAGTTTCACTGCACAGTGGAATTAAAGATTTGGAAATCAGATGAAAAAATATTATATATTGTTGAAAAGCGAATATTATTGACCCTTTCCAGCACAGTGATTCCAAGTGGAATCATTAATCTTATATATATTTACGCTGATCCCTGACTCACTGACTGACTGACTGATTCTGTAACGCTGAAATAATACACATAGCACTCCCTACAACGCTATGCGAAATACACAAACAAAATTTAATCTTTCTCATTTTATACAAACCCACACACAATTTTCTCTCTTTTATGTTACCAACCAGTGCTGCTAATAAAATCTTCTGAAAATCGACAATTTTGGAAACTAAATCGCCAAAATCGTTATTTTTAAAACAAGAAATTGTCAAGAAAATAAAAATAAAACTCTACAAAATATTACAAAAGGAAACAATCAAATTTATTTATATCATTCATATTACGAATATTATTACAGCATCGGTTATTTCTAATGTATTAGTGGTGAAATTTCAACGAAAAAAATTTAACACACCAGTCAACTAAATAAATTTATTGACATGTATCTATAGCTGAAACATATAATATAGATTTAAAGTATCGCCGTAATTGAAACTTAAATCTTAAATAGAGATGCTATTCAAGGTATTTCCGTTTTGAAACGACTTGACCCAGAATTAAATCTATACATACTTTGTAATTTCCATTTACACTGAACAAAAACTATCAATTTTCGATAAACAACCCATTAATTGGTAACCCTTGAAATCGTAATTTTTATACTACTGATAATTTTAAATCTTCAGTCATCATTTTTACAAATTTAACAAATCATTTTAACAAATTGAAAAATCGTCGAAATTCAATAAGTTGTCAAAATTGGCAAAATTGCAAAATCGTCGAAATTACAATAAGTTGTCAAAATTGGCAACACTTACTAAACTTATTCGTTTGTCTGTTTTGTTTTTCATCTCAAAATTGTTTTGTATTGTTAAGAGTACTTTCGCTCAGTTCATTGATGGCCAGCACTTACCAAAGAGCATGCTTTTTTTGATAAATATTTGAGAAAAAAGAGATCTTCAATGTCGATTTTGTTGTTGTCCAACGTATGATTTCGTTTATAACTCTGTATTGAAAAGCCTTTGAAAAAATAGTGCAATATTAAGTTTAAATTTTAAATTATTATAACTTTGCATAATTAAATTACATTGTAATTTTAGAAGAGAGGCGGGAAAATAATTTTTTTTTCACTCATTATATTAATTTTTGCATAATATGCTTTTAAAAAAATTTGAACAAACATAAATTACGTAAAAAGGTATTTAAGATTTTAATTTGAATAATTTATTGAAATTATCATGGAAGAATTAAAAGCGATTTTTTTTTAAGTAAAACTAATACGCGCGCATTTTTTCTTTTTTCTTTTTTGGATTTATAGATAACTTTGCAAAAAATATAGTTCTCTTTTTTTCAGTTTACATGTATGATGAAATATGAAATATTTTTATTTTTTTTTTTTTTTGTACATTGGTGTATTGGAGTTTGCATTTCCTTAAGGGGTGGTATGGTAGGTTTTAAAACCTTTCTTTGCATTTCTCTTCCTGAATGCACAACATGTCGAGAGTGTTGTGTCAAAATTTTAAATAAATCAGAGCAAAACTTAAAAAGATACAGCGTTTCCAGCGACCGGACGGCATATAGTATACAAATCAGTTTTTAAAAAACTTTAAACCGATTTTCTCGCAAATAAATGTTCGAAGTCCGTGAACATCTTCTTGACCGATTCTTTTGAAATTTTAGACACTATATCTACACAAAAATCATCAGGTAACCACGAAGTTTTTTTTTTAATTCCATTTTCTTCCCCATTTTTTAACAACAAATTCCCGAAATTGTATAGCAAAAATCGTTTTTCACTTCAAAATGCTGCAAAAAAAAATTGAAAAATTCTTCGTCACTACTTCAGGAAACATGTCACCTTTTAAACGCATTTCAATTTTTTTTTCACATGGACTTATTTATTTAAATTTTTAGTTGAAAATTTTTTCAAAGATTCTTTAAATGTTATGCTATAACGTGTATTCATATCTTCAAAAAAGAATTATGCAATTAATTATTATTATTAACTTCTAAAACCTTTAACCCCCCCTTAAGAAACTTTTAGGAACCTTGCTCTAAAACGTTTTTTTTTCTATGCTATTCTATTTTTCCTACAATAAAATGGAGTTCGGTTATAACGAACTCGGCGGGACCGGCCAAATTAGTTCGCTATAGACTAAGTTCGTTATAACCGTAGTATTTTTTGTTTGTTTTGTCCGAAAGGTTTAAAAACTTTTTTTAGTTGAATAAGTTTACTTATTTTGAAACATTTTAAAAAGTTATAAAACATACATAAATTAAATTATTAAATTATTAAGACTAAAATTACCGAGTTTCTATCAAAATAAAATATTTTTTTAAAATCATATAATATTAAAAACTCTTTATGTATAGAAACAGAAAATATAAAGCAAAGGTTGGCTACTGGCAAACTTATGCGAAAATATACATAAAAGGACCTTTTACAAAACTTCATTTGAAAATCGAAGTTTTTGGTTTGTATTTTTTACAACTGTTTTCCGATTTTTTTTTTAAATTTTAAAAACATTAAAATTAATTTTTTTTAAATATATAAAATATAGGAAAATTTTGAAATGGGAAAAAAAAATTTGTTTGTTAAAGTCAAAATAAACGGGCGCCTAGGCGCCACACAATCCACTAGTTCAAAAATAAATGTAAAAAACTCATCAGATAATATACTTTTATATTTAATGTGGTGCTGTGTCCGTCCGCTCGTCAGACTTTCTATGTGACCATGAAATCTAGGACGCAAATTCAGATATTCATTGGAACGTGAAAAATATTGTTCAGCTGTATTTTTGGACATTCAGCAGGCACAAGGGAATTCTTTTGAAGTTAAAAACTATGCTCCCAGCACCATATTAGTTGTTTTTGAAATTGTATCTAGAAAAAAGGTAACAGCGAAATCTTGGATATATGTCCCATAAATGCAGAAATTCCTCATGGCAGTGTTCTAGGATCTGTGCTTTACATCATATTTACATTTGATTCACCTATACAAGAAAATATAACTATATAGCACACAGCATTAATAGCAGCAAATGACGCACTAGATATTTTTTCAGAAATGATTAAAAATCAATTATTGACTGGTCACTGTCCGTGATCAAATTTTTTGTGCCAACTTTTCAGTTAGCAGTTTAGATACGAAGATTTCAAAAGCAGCCAGAAATCTTCACATATCAGAATCCTTTATATTCAGACATTTGAAAAAGTAATAATCCTCTGTTGAAAAATAATTTGAATATGAAATAAAAACAGGAGAAGACATAAAACATCAACCTCTAGAAAAATTTTAATGGTTTGCTATTTACACTTGCTAGAAAAAGTATCCGTACATCTAAAATTTAAACTGTCATACTACAAAAAAATTAACTGAGTTATTTTTTTCTAATAAATTATGCAGGTAAAATATGTAAAAAAAATCATAAAAAAAATATTCGTACAATTCAAAAACTAATTTTAAAAAAATCATAGACTTAACCAACTTTAAATTATCTTGTTTACTTATTTTATTCCACTCATCCCAATTGACGCTTTTTAACATTTACTTTCATATAATTTTATGCTGCTGAATTCTGCACACCACTAAATCGCACAAATATCTATAGGATTAAGATCGGATGTTCGGGGTGGTTATTTAAATTGATTTTTAGTATTGTGGAACAACCACAGCTTGACATTGTGCGAAGTATGTTTTGTATCAAAAATCTTCTCCAAGGCCCAGTTGATGTGCGGTTTGTTACACAATTTGATTAAAAATGTTTATGATCTGTTATAGGTAGACTCAAGAAATATAAGTTTACCATTCCAGTCGCATGCCATACAATGCCTGAAAATAAAATACATTCCCAAAATTCTGGTACCTTGTTTATATAAATTAATTAAATTTATTGAGAATTTATTATAATTGGGACATGTTTTGTCTTCTACGATTTTATTCAAACTAAAAAACTATATTTTCCAAAAACGAATTTTATGACAAAATCAAACAAGTAAGAAAATTATAATCGGTCTAGACCGACTATACGATACCCTATACCATGCGTTTAGAGACCCTATCTCTTAGGCCCAACTAACTGGACATAGAAAATAAGCAAAAACCAAATTTGAGTGGGATTTTTATTAATTTTTTTGGCTGCAGATATGAAAAAGTTCATATCGGATGCTATATCTATATAGGGACTTGGTCTAAAAATGGACCGATACTGATCATGTTTGGTAAAGTCTCTTGTATTTTGCAAAAATATATACAAACAAAATTTGAGAAGAATCAGTGCAATATTTTTGTTTTTTAATAGATTTAAGTGAAGATCGGGAAGCAGCTCTATATGGGGTCAAAGGGATCATTTTTGGACTACTCATTAATGGATGTAATGAATGCATACAAACCCAATTTGAGTAAGATCTATATGACAATTTGGATCTTATGGCAATTTATGTCGATTTCATATGGGTAATTTGTATGGGGGCTAGGTCTGAACATGGACCGCTTCTCACCAATTTCAATAGCGTTCATCCCATGGCCGATAAAAGCTTATGTACCAAATTTCATCAAAATACATTCATATTTGCGACCTGCAGTTTGATTACAAGCATTACATGGACACACAGACGGACGGACGGACGGACGGACGGACGGACGGACGGACGGACATTGTTAAATCAACTCAGAAAGTGATTCTGATTCGATCGGTATAATTAAAGATGGGTCTAGGTCAAATATTTTTGGTTGTTACAAACAGCAGCACAAAGTCATTATACCCAAACCACATAGTGGTATAGGATATAAAAATACTTAAAAATAATAATGTTGATAATTCCCTAGCCAATTATGTCATTTCACCAACAACTATTGTGTTAACTAGTACAGTGTTAACTTATACTCATTTGCAAGGTCCATAGGTTTTTTTTTCATCGACATAGAATTGAATGACTTTCTATGTATGTGCTACACTGCCATGATAGACAGAATTTTTCAACATTTTTCGAATGGTAATTTCTTGCCGCAGGATCCTTTGATTTTAGAACTAATTTGGGATGTAATAATTCTGGGACTCTGTTTTCTGACGCCATAATAGTTCACTTTTTGCCCACAGTGCTACATTTGGCTAATCTAGCACGACAAAAAGAAAAAAGTTGTCCGTTTATCATGAGTTTGTAATTGTAATAAATATAGATTTCTTCTCATATTATTATGTCGAGTTTAAACTGTTATTAGTTATTTATTAAGTTTTGAAAATAATAAAAATTTTTTCAAATATTTATATACTAGTGGATTGTGTGGCGCCTAGGCGCCCGTTTATTTTGACTTTAACAAACAAATTTTTTTTTCCCATTTCAAAATTTTCCTATATTTTATATATTTAAAAAAAATTAATTTTAATGTTTTTAAAATTTAAAAAAAAAATCGGAAAACAGTTGTAAAAAATACAAACCAAAAACTTCGATTTTCAAATTAAGTTTTGTAAAAGGTCCTTTTATGTATATTTTCGCATAAGTTTGCCAGTAGCCAACCTTTGCTTTATATTTTCTGTTTCTATACATAAAGAGTTTTTAATATTATATGATTTTAAAAAAATATTTTATTTTGATAGAAACTCGGTAATTTTAGTCTTAATAATTTAATAATTTAATTTATGTATGTTTTATAACTTTTTAAAATGTTTCAAAATAAGTAAACTTATTCAACTAAAAAAAGTTTTTAAACCTTTCGGACAAAACAAACAAAAAATACTACGGTTATAACGAACTTAGTCTATAGCGAACTAATTTGGCCGGTCCCGCCGAGTTCGTTATAACCGAACTCCATTTTATTGTAGGAAAAATAGAATAGCATAGAAAAAAAACGTTTTAGAGCAAGGTTCCTAAAAGTTTCTTAAGGGGGGGGTTAAAGGTTTTAAAAGTTAATAATAATAATTAATTGCATAATTCTTTTTTGAAGATATGAATACACGTTATAGCATAACATTTAAAGAATCTTTGAAAAAATTTTCAACTAAAAATTTAAATAAATAAGTCCATGTGAAAAAAAAATTGAAATGCGTTTAAAAGGTGACATGTTTCCTGAAGTAGTGACGAAGAATTTTTCAATTTTTTTTTGCAGCATTTTGAAGTGAAAAACGATTTTTGCTATACAATTTCGGGAATTTGTTGTTAAAAAATGGGGAAGAAAATGGAATTAAAAAAAAAACTTCGTGGTTACCTGATGATTTTTGTGTAGATATAGTGTCTAAAATTTCAAAAGAATCGGTCAAGAAGATGTTCACGGACTTCGAACATTTATTTGCGAGAAAATCGGTTTAAAGTTTTTTAAAAACTGATTTGTATACTATATGCCGTCCGGTCGCTGGAAACGCTGTATCTTTTTAAGTTTTGCTCTGATTTATTTAAAATTTTGACACAACACTCTCGACATGTTGTGCATTCAGGAAGAGAAATGCAAAGAAAGGTTTTAAAACCTACCATACCACCCCTTAAGGAAATGCAAACACCAATACACCAATGTACAAAAAAAAAAAAATAAAAATATTTCATATTTCATCATACATGTAAACTGAAAAAAAGAGAACTATATTTTTTGCAAAGTTATCTATAAATCCAAAAAAGAAAAAATAAAAAATGCGCGCGTATTAGTTTTACTTAAAAAAAAATCGCTTTTAATTCTTCCATGATAATTTCAATAAATTATTCAAATTAAAATCTTAAGTACCTTTTTACGTAATTTATGTTTTTTTTCAAATTTTTTTAAAAGCATATTATGCAAAAATTAATATAATGAGTGAAAAAAAAATTATTTTCCCGCCTCTCTTCTAAAATTACAATGTAATTTAATTATGCAAAGTTATAATAATTTAAAATTTAAACTTAATATTGCACTATTTTTTCAAAGGCTTTTCAATACAGAGTTATAAACGAAATCATACGTTGGACAACAACAAAATCGACATTGAAGATCTCTTTTTTCTCAAATATTTATCAAAAAAAGCATGCTCTTTGGTAAGTGCTGGCCATCAATGAACTGAGCGAAAGTACTCTTAACAATACAAAACAATTTTGAGATGAAAAACAAAACAGACAACTTTTGACAACTTATTGAATTTCGACGATTTTTCAATTTGTTAAAATGATTTGTTAAATTTGTAAAAATGATGACTGAAGATTTAAAATTATCAGTAGTATAAAAATTACGATTTCAAGGGTTACCAATTAATGGGTTGTTTATCGAAAATTGATAGTTTTTGTTCAGTGTAAATGGAAATTACAAAGTATGTATAGATTTAATTCTGGGTCAAGTCGTTTCAAAACGGAAATACCTTGAATAGCATCTCTATTTAAGATTTAAGTTTCAATTACGGCGATACTTTAAATCTATATTATATGTTTCAGCTATAGATACATGTCAATAAATTTATTTAGTTGACTGGTGTGTTAAATTTTTTTCGTTGAAATTTCACCACTAATACATTAGAAATAACCGATGCTGTAATAATATTCGTAATATGAATGATATAAATAAATTTGATTGTTTCCTTTTGTAATATTTTGTAGAGTTTTATTTTTATTTTCTTGACAATTTCTTGTTTTAAAAATAACGATTTTGGCGATTTAGTTTCCAAAATTGTCGATTTTCAGAAGATTTTATTAGCAGCACTGGTTGGTAACATAAAAGAGAGAAAATTGTGTGTGGGTTTGTATAAAATGAGAAAGATTAAATTTTGTTTGTGTATTTCGCATAGCGTTGTAGGGAGTGCTATGCGTATTATTTCAGCGTTACAGAATCAGTCAGTCAGTCAGTGAGTCAGGGATCAGCGTAAATATATATAAGATATATTTTTTAAAGGAATAGAACTTTTGTTTTCGATTCACACTGGTCGGCTGACTTTGTCAGAAATATTCGCCAATGTCCTTAGAACTTATTTCTAAAGCCAACTTTTGCGACGCGAAAGCAGTGGGGTGATTAGTAAACCACATTACAATACTATACAATTATATATTTCTATTAAGGTGGGCGTGGTATTTATCGACCGTCCCTTTTTTGTGATTTATTTCTACATTCATTGATAATAAATAACATTGGGAATATATAACAGACCTGTGTGTGGGTGGAAAATTCGTGGCATTCCTCTAATTATGAATGTACGAATACTTTTTTTCTGTCACTTCATCACGGTAGAAACGTTTCGAATTTTTTAAACAAGTAAAAATTCCCAATGTGTCAAACGATGAAAATTTGGATTTTCGTGCTGAAAATGTTGAATCTTACTCACCAACCAGAGCTAAAAAAATAAAATTATAAAAAAAACTTCTGAAATATGGTGCCGTGACAACGAAAAAAATGTGAACAAATCAAAAGTAGTTTTATTATATGGACGAGAGCGGTCCCTGAACAAGCCGACCTGAAAAAGAAAACAAAAAAATTTAGGAAAACTTTTCTTTATTGTTTAACATAATCACCTTTAAATCCGATACACTATTCTCAGCGATTTTCAACAGCTTCGATACCTTGTTCATAATAAGAACTGTCTAGCTCCTTAAAATAGTCATCAACCGTAGACTCCACCTTTTCATTTGGACACGATGTTTATAACTACCAAAAATTATACCGATCGACTTCAAATAAATTTCTGAGTCGATTTTGGGATGTCCGTCCGCCCGTCCGTCGGTGTATCCACGTAAACTTTGTAAACAAAGCGCTCGCAAATATGAACATATTTCGATGAAATTTGGTAAATAAGCTTCTCATGATAATAGGATAACCGCGATTGAAATTGGTGAAAATCGGTTCATGTTCAGACCTAGTTCCAATACAAATGACCCCTATTAGAACGACTTAAATTACGATACGATCCAAATTATCATACAGATCTCGGCCAAATTGGATTTGTTTGTGTATTTTTATATCCATTAATCCGTAATCCAAAAATAAACCTTGTAGGACAATTCTTAGTCGTAGCCCCCATATAAAGCTCCTATTTGCAAAAGGTCAGTGGTCATATGTGATTGATATCCTTGAAAGTGATATTTGAAACACTTCTTACTTAAGTTAGGCAGATTATTTTCTTCTTTGATTTCAAATAGAAGTTCCACAAAATAGTCGTATTAATAATACTGTTAAACAATTTTCGGACTGTTGCACAGTGTAATTAACCTTTAAATTCTAATACCATTTAAATATTAAGTAAAATGCTTTTCTTTGACCAGTATTTATTATAATTTGTTGTTTATTGTATTTTTTTTACAAAAATAATAATGTTTTTTTTAGGAAAATTTAATTTCTATCCGAAAATTGTTGTACGGTGTAATCTATAATATTAAAAGGCTAGGCGATTTCTTGTGACTGATGTTTTGTTTTACCGTTTTATCCCGATTTTGACCAAACGTATATTATTTGAAAGGAATTTCTTTTTAGCCGTTTTGCAGATTTACAGATTTTTAAATTTTTTCCTTTATTTTGAGTAAATTGTATTTAAAGTTGCTACTAACACATACATAAAATTATACAATGCTATGTGTGTGTTTATTAAATTTGTTAATGTGTTTGTAATAAAAATGAGTTTGTTTTTTGTGTTGATTTGTGAATTGGCTATAATTGATTAACATACTTTAAGGGTCTTTATTTAATGAAAAAATTAAATTTCGAGGGCTGGAATTCGCTAGTTTGAATAAAAACGTATAAAGTTTGTCTCAAAAAGCACAATTTTTCTCCTACGGGTGTTTACAAATTAGTGACAAGGTCGCTAATTTTAAACTTTTAAATTTTATAATGCAGGGGATCAACATATAAACTTCACTGAAAAACACCGATTTTATTCAATAATAACTAATAACTAAACATAATTTTGAAGTTCCATTAAGAGCTGATATTTGTAGAGGTGCAATGTTTAAACTAAGTAAAGGGTGGACCATTTTCAACACAGGATGTTAATCTATATATATAAAGTTCATTTTCTGTTTGTTTGTTTGTTTGACCGCTATAAACATTTTTATTTTTTAACGGATTTCTCTGAAATTTGTTACACACGATTTCTATACTCCAGGGAAGGTCGCTATATGCATCTTACCGGCCACGCCTACTTTTACGACCACTTTTTATATAAAATGTATTATCTGTTTTTGGGTATATTTGTTCGCTATTTTATTTTTCAACGAATTCCTCCGAGATTTGGTATATACGATTTCTGTACTCCAGAGAAGGTCGCCATATGCTTTTGCACCCGCTTCTTTAAAATTTTTTACGGATTTCGTTCGAATTTACTGCACATTATTCTCATATCCCAGGCAAGGTTGTCATATTTTTATCGGCAACGCCCACTTTCCTTAATTTTCTATATACGCTTTTAGTGTTTTTATTCATATTTTAATTTTTCAATGGACTTCCCTAAAACTTTGTGTATAAATCTCTTTACTTACTACTCTTGAGTTTACACCATTATGAAATAAATATCGTAAACCAACCTATTACAAATATTCCCGTCTTTCCTTTTTTACTATATGAGTTGTAATAGCCCAAAATTAGTGCAGATTTATTTCATGGGTGAACAGATTCAGGTTGACTACCATTGTTGGACTACACCGATGAGGTTAACTCATACAAATATTTCCATCTCGCCTTTTTAACTAAATTGGAAAGCAACTTATTACAAATATTTCCAATTCATCGTTCTCACTGTATAAGTGAGTTGTAAAGGTGTAAAAAGAACAATTTGCAATTGTGACTTGCACATGAAAGCATAGCATATAGGCCGCACTAGACTAAACGAAACTCTAGAGACCCTCCAATCAGACCCAAATTCGTATCGAGTCTCAACGAGTTAGACAATCTGAGTCGAGAAATGCTGAAACACCTAAGCAAACCGAACAACGTCTTGAAGCCCAAAGATCAATAAAAGCTTTGTTAAGAAGAGCGGAAATGCCTGAATTTACTCAAATGTGTCTAGAAATCCAACAGCTAAGACAAGCTGAGTCGAGGGAATGTGAAACTCCTGAAACGACTCAACAATGTCTTCAGGCCCATGAGGTCTTGAAGCATTTTTGCTGTAGCGTCTTAGAAAACGTAAACATTGAGGAAAATTCCCCAGTCCAATACAAATTTTTGGGGAGAAAGTTAATTTTTTTTGGGAATTCGTTCATTGCGGACTAAGTACTCAGCGCCTGGTAAGCAGAGTAAACCTCTTTTGAAGTCAAGACCGGGTAAAAACAGCTAGTTATATATAAAACAAACAGTTTTCATGGAATTATCTTAATTATCTTATCACGATAGAAGGATCTCTGATAGAAGTCTCTTGTGATTTAACGTACGTGATTTTGGGCTACCACAACCACCACGAAACTCCCCGAGGGGCCATTCCCAAAAAAGCCATTTAAGGGTTAACCACTTCCTTGTCGATCAGTAGAGTACTTGGAAAACACATATGGATCAAAATCGTCAATTCCATCTTTTGTCTATAACGTTTATCTTTATTGATTGTCTCTATCAGTTGACCAGTCTGATATCAACAACGTTCCGAACGCACTTTTCAACCGGTCTCCGCATTTGACTCATCTTCAACACACACTCTTGCCTTCAACTTCTCCGTAATGGCCATCCTTGCCAGGAGCACTGACTCACTCATTCACGATCTCGTTTTCCGCTCATGTATCATCATTTATACCTTGGGACACCGCAAAATTATGGGATGTGACAACCATTTCTCTGGCAGGTTTTGACACCTCCAGTTTTATGTTTTTGTTCGTACTGTTTCTGATGTGGACAATTCCCTGAATCATTCTCGGGCATATGGCTTACAAGTTATAGCAGTTATAGTAGTGAGGCTTTGTTTCCAAACTGGCCGGTTTGGTTACTATCAGTTATCCCCCAGACAGGATAGCACTATAGGCTTAGCATTAATCATTATCCATTAACCAGGTGTACCACTTGGAGGTCATTATAGACACATGTTGGCAACGGGCTTTACCCCGCCTACACTCAACTTTACAGCCAAGTATCTATGACAATTATATGTGAAACAAAATATGTTTTCAATGACGCTGAGGTATAATTGAGGTGCGTTGTCGTTAATGTGCGGAATTATCTCATCCATTAGCTCTTGAATTGTTCTTGGCTTATTGAAGTACACTTTTTCTTTTAAATATCCCCAAAGATAGAAGTCCAACATTATTTTGCCGACCAATTGACATCGCTACGAAGTCAGATAACACGGCTATTAAGTTTCTCGCGCAAAAGAGCCATTATTTCGTTGTCCGTGTGGCAAGTGGCACCATCCAGATCCATATCCTCAATTTCTGGCCACACAAATTACGTTGTCATCTCGCGATAGAATCATCACGAAGTGCACGAAATGAATTTTGATTTCAGTGCCCATATTCATAAAAGCCTTCAATAATCTTAAGACGCTGCTCAATGGTGTACCTCTCCACGGTTGAATTTGTCAAAGACTGAAACAAAGAAATCTCAAATAAAGTGGGGCAAAAAACTTGATATTAAGGTGTGATTCACAATAAACATCGTGCGTTATGCTTGGTCTACCCTTTAGTTAGCAAATGTGAAATATCTTGCCAGTTATATCGTGGGTCAACTACAGGATATACAAACGATGTCCTGGAAGCAAAATATATACATTTGTCTTAAAAGTACCTTAACATTAACCATTTCTTGAGCAGGTATTTATAAAAACTCATCTAATTAATTCTAATCTTAGAACTTAAAATTCAAATGGTGTGGAATTTACTACGTTTCCACTTAGCTTAATTCACGTTTACCAATATTTTTGTTTTGTCAAGTTTAATAAGTTATTTAAATTGGCGGCAAGGCTTTTCCTTTACAAAATAAATATCAGAATCCCCACTGTGTGTTTGCTGTGGTGTTTTTCCATTTCAAATTAATGGCTTTTCCAACACCTGTTTGAAAATTTTTGTTTTTGCTAAAATCCTTGTACAATGTTGTTTTCGTTGTGTAAAAACTTTGTATGAACAAAAAATGAATTCACTTATTTTTTGTTGTTGGCTCGTTTTTTTTTTTTGTTTAAATATTTTTTGTTTGCATTGTATTCATTTGACGTTATTTGCGTTGGCAGCTGTAGGTTATTAATGTTGTTTAACTTCTTCTGTACTTATTTTTCACTTCTCGTTAATTTTTTTAACAAAGTAAAATAGACCAAATACCACTCACTACCCCTAGATGGAAGATTTTGAATGTTATTATATTGTATATGATATATTTTAAAGCTTTTTTGTTTGTTTCCTCCATTGTTTGTATTGCATTTGCTTTCTGGAGATCCTTCCTGTATTAGATATGTATTTTTTATAAAATAATTCCTGTTGGCCTTATACTTTGGTTATTTGTGGCTATTTATTTTAGTTATAAAAACTTCAACCCCTTGATATATAGAGTAGAACATTTGTAGTTAAAGCAACATCATTTAAGATAATTTTGTTGGGCAACTTCTTTGGCTGCTGTTTTTTTTAACCATAATGATATTTGAAATTTTTGTTTGACTATTGAATTATTTATGGCTCAAGGCCATGTGTTGATAAAATTTTTAGGCCATAAATTAGCTTAAGTATATAATAGTGCTTTTATTATATGATGAGATTAAGAGGCGCTTACATAAAATAGTGGCCGGAAAAAGCAAAGAGCTGTTGTGCTTCATATAGTACTAATCGTAGTCGACATTATTATAAATAAATGAACTAAATAATTTAATCGATAAATTGATGTGGCACCGGTGCCGATGCCAGATAAAAACAAAATTGGCTCCGACTTCAAGAATTTACCGTATAGCTATTTTGATTTTACTTAATTTGGAGAGCAATGCATATAGGAAAATTGACCAAGGATAGAGAGTACAGCGTTATTATAAAATTTCCTAAAACTTCAATAACTTTATGTATGATATCCATAAAAGCCACTTTAAAAAACTACCTTTTGAAATTGACATTTCCAACACAAAATGATAACAATGATGCAAATTATATGAGTAGAGGTTTTTCATTCAATTTAAATTTCAATTACGGGTAAATTAATTCATTTTTCAGGTTAGTAGTACTGTTTTTAACGTCTAGACGTACAGACGCGTCTGTAGAAAATTTCATGTGCATATATTAATTCATTCGTTCAATAGTAACACTCATTTTTGTAAACAACTAAAAGTAAATTTGGATATTTTAACAATTCTGAATTCTTTGAACAAAGAAATTCCATTCAAGGACGCAACGGATGCTACAGGTTTTAAAGGCGAAAGAAGGCGTATTTTATTTTATGGATTATTTATTTCATATAAACGTCATAGCATAACATTTGAAGTATCTTTGAAAAAATTTTCAACTAAAAATGGTAATAAACAAGCCCGTGACAGAGAATCTCCAGAGCAGCCACGAAAAAAAGTTGGTTTACGGTGAACATCATATCTCGTTACCAGATCATGTGAAACAAAAAAAACCGAAATGCCTTTAAAAGGTGATACGTTTTCCTAGGTAATCAGGAAGAGTCCTTTTTGATGTGTAAACATCTATGCGCTCAGGGAGGGGTAAAATCCAATTTCACAATACAATCACAAAAACAGCATAAGGGAAAATCGGTGTGTTATATATGTTACTGTATTTGTGATTTTAGAGCAGAACCGCCGAGTTCGCTGTCTGTTTAGCAAAATCACAAATCTTTTTCGTTAATTATACCCTATACCACTATGTGGTTTGGGTATAATGACTTTGTGCTGCTATTTGTAACTACCAAAAATATTTGACCCACTTTATTATACCGATCGAATCAGAATCACTAACTGAATCGATTTAACATGTCCGTCCGTCCGTCCGTCCGTCTGTGTGTCCATGAAAACCTTGTAATCAAACTGCAGGTCGCAAATATTTGGATGAAATTTGGTATTTAAGCTTTTATCGGCCATGGAATGAACGCTATTGAAATTGGTGAGGATCAGTCCATGTTCAGACCTAGCCCCCATACAAGTGACCCCTATGAAATCGACATAAATTGCCATAAGATCCAAATTATCATATATATCTTACTCAAATTGGGTTTGTCCAAAAATGAGTAGTCCAAAAATGATCTCTATGGAACAACTCTTAGTCATAGGCCCCATATAGAGCTGCTTCCCGATCTTCACTTAAATCTATCAAAGAACAGAAATATTGCACTGATTCCTCTCAAATTTTGTTTGTATATATTTTTGTAAAATACAAGGGACTTTACCAAACACGATCAGGATCGGTCCATTTTTGGACCTAGTCCCCATATAGATATAGCATCCGATATGAACTTTTTCATATCTGCAGCCAAAGAAATTAATAAAAATCCCACTTAAATATGGTTAATGCTTATTTTCTATATCCAGTTAGTTAGACCGAAGCGATAGGGTTCCTAAATCATGGTATAGGGTATCGTATAGTCGGTCTGCACCGACTATAATTTTCTTACTTGTTTTAAATATTCAATTGTATATATACTATGAAAACTTTGAAGAAGTCAAAAATAAACTTAGGTGTTTTTTTAATTACTACACCTTTTCCAATTGTATTTCAGAAAACATCAATTGAATTTCAGAAAGTATCAATTTGTTTCAGAAAACATTAATTGATTTTCAGAAAATATCAATTGTGTTTCAGAAAGTATCAATTGTATTTCAGAAAACATCAATTGACTTTCAGAAAGTATCAATTGAATTTCAGAAAACATTAATTTATTTTCAGTATGATAATCAATTGTATTTCAGAAAGCATCAATTGATTTTCAGAAAGTATCATTTGTATTTCAGAAAATATCAATTGAATTTCAGAAAATATCAATTGAGTTTCAAGAATTGTCAAATATATTTTAGAAAATATCAAATGTATTTCCGAAATTATCAAATATATTTCAGCAGTTATCAAATTTATTTCAGAAAATTTTAAATGTATTTCAGAAAACATCAAATGTATTTCAGCAATTATCTAATGTATTTCAGAAAACATCAAATGTATTTCAGAAAACATAAAATGTATTTCTGAGATTATCAAATGTATTTCAGAAAATATCAACTATATTTCAGAACACTTCAAATGTATTTCAGAAATTATCAAATGTATTTCAGAAACCATCAAATGTATTTCAGAAAACATCAAATGAATTTCAGCAATTATCTAATATATTTCAGAAAACACCAAATGTATTTCAGAAAACATAAAATGTATTTCAGCAATTATCTAATGTATTTCAGAAAATATCAAATTTACTTCAGAAAACATAAAATGTATTTCAGAAATTATTAAATTTACCTCAGAAAATATAAATTGAATTTCAGAAAATATCAATTGAGTCTCAGAAAAATAGTCAGAACGCTATATAAAAACATATTTTTTTAAGTATTACACTGGGTTTGTAATATTTCTTGAAAACTACAAATCGTCACCTAAAATGCTAAACGCCGTAACTTAAATTTTTATTTTTTTACAGGAGAAGCAAAAAGCATCATAAAACAAAAACTAACTTAAACTTTATACCCAAATTTTAGATTCAAGCTGAAAAATAAAGATGGATTTTTATTTATGAAATCAAATTTATGGTAAAATAGTAGTTTTTAAGTAAAAGGCCGTAACTATAATACAAAAAGTTAATTTTTAAACTTTTGTTAGTTACGGCCTTTTGCATTTTATGTGACGATATAAAAGCGTTTTTTCAAAATAATGACTTAAAAATCGGTCAAAATTCTATCCTGGTTGTAGCTGATTAACAAATGAAGTCTTCATCTTCTTTCGATTAAAAGTTTGATAGTTTATTTTCCAGTGCATAACAAATAAGTCCAAATGTTGCGAAACATTTTCTACGACTCCAAATCACTAATAGAAACAATAATAACTTTTCGGTATTGTAGGGTAAACTACTTTTAAATTCTGAATTTCAATAGATATTTTCTGAAATTCAATTGATATTTTCTGAAATTCAATTGATATTTTCTGAAATACATTTGATAATTTCTGAAATATATTTGATACTTTCAGAAATACATTTGATATTTTCTCAAATATATTAGATACTTTCGGAAATACATTTGATATTTTCTGAAATACATTTTCTGAAATATATTTGATACTTTCGGAAATACATTTAATATTTTCTGCAACACATTTGATACTTTCTGAAATATAATTGGAAAAGGTGGAGATGTTTACACATCCCCCCTGTGATCGGACTGACATTGATTTTTTTTATTTCTGGCAGTATTTTGAAATAAAAAACACCATGTTTGCTATAAAATTTCGGTGAATTTGTAGTTAAAAAATAGAAAAAAATAGAAAAAAATTGTTAAAAAAAATTTACCTTATTACCTGTTGATTTATGTGTAGAAATAGTGCATAAAATTATAAAAGGTTCGGTCAAGTAGATTTTGAGTTATGATATTCAGGGCTTCAAAAATGTTGTTTGCGAGAAAATCGATTTAAAGTGTTAAACATATACGATATACCGTATGAGGGCAGGATTTACTTGAAATTTTGACACAAAAAATTTTTAAAACCTTACCCCGTTTCAATAAGGCAGAGAAAGCATTGAAGGCAAAAAGTGCACCTGACGAGAAAAATAATGAATAAAATGTCAACGAAATTAATGAGATGTTAACTAGAGAACTTTTAAAGAATTAGTCTAGGCTATTTTAAAACACAGTTTGGCGTAAATCTTGTCAAATCTCAATTGAAATGAAATAACGCTTTCTAACTACCAGAACAAAATTAAACAAATCATGTTAATAGTTATCGCCGATTATCGTGGTGTTGAGTGGCATTATTTCTTCTTTGGGTATAAATTAAACTTACTTTTATTTAAAATCAATTAAAAAAACATTGCTTTTTAACTTCTTTATTCTTCATTGATCATTCATATTTTCAATTTAAAAACTAAATACAAACTGTCACTTAAACTAAATATGCATGGTCTTATAAATGCAAAATTTGCTGATGCACCAGAACTTGGTGGCCTGATTGAAATCTTTTAGTAACATGTACTGTCTGTTTTCTGTAAAGTTTCCAAAATATTTGCAAATATTACACGCGCTGTGAGTTTTTTTTTACATTTTTGCAGAATATTGCAGAAGCATCGTCAGCAATAATGTAGCCAAATTCTTTTATTAAGTATGTTGTTTCCATTATAAAATTTATGTCGCTAACTTATATTCGCAAATAGAGGCATGGGTTATTGACAGGCAACTTTCGGGTTTCTTGCTCCGTCTTTGAGACCACCGTTTTCTCCTGATTTAGCACCGTAGGCCTTCTAGCTATTGCATAAACTCAAAAGAACACTCCCGGGAATAGATTGAGGAGATAAAAAATCGACTTGAACACTTATTTCGAAGATTTGCGAAAGCTTTTAAATAAGTTCATTGTATTGGAGGTGGATTACTCTGAAGTCAATGATTTGGAAGAAAAAAATAAGATTTTTAATTTTATAATAATACTCCATTTAATTTGCTACAGGTTATAAAATATTGGCCCGTCGACTTAGAAACATTTTCTTTGTCAGTGCGCCTATCAGTCCGTCTGTCTGTCTGTGTGTTCGGTCGCATATATGAATATATTTTGATTAGATTTTGAAATTGGTGAACATCGGTGCATGTTCAGACCTAGTGCCCATACAAATGACCCCTATGAGATCTACTAAAATTGTCATACAGATCCCGGTAAAAAATTGGCTTGTGTGTGTTTATTATATCCAACAATAAACCCTTTTGGACAATGTTCCGATAAAGACCATGTCAATTTTTAAAAAAATAATTAAAGTGGACACAAAAACAATTCAATAGATGGGCACCATTAAAGGGCTCTAGAAATGGATACTCAGTCGATCGGTATAATAACTTCTTTACTTGTAGCATTATACATATGTGCTTACTTATATCCATTTCTTTGAAATCTTAGGCACCCTTGTAGAGATGCACCTTAACTTTTCGAAAATAATCGAAAATCGTGTAATTAATATTAATTTTATAAAATTATCACTCATACGACTACGACTACATGTTAAACATAAAATTTCTTATATCACGAAAACGAAGCTTCGTAGAACAAAACGGGGTAACTTTTGCCCCTGTTGGCGACATCCCGTCCGTATTGTGCATTAACTATTGCCAGATAGAAAACGTGAAATTTCGGCGTCGAACATAAAATCACTTATATTTATGCGTTGGAACTACTAAAATCGCATAAAATCGCTTATATCTTGAAAACTAAGCATCGCGATTGTGTTCATACCACCAATTAATTTTAAGGTTGACAGATAGAAAAACGTAAAAATTTGGTGGGGAACATAAAATCGCTTATATACCGAGAACTAAACTACGAGTATCAAACAGGTTGATCATTTTTCCCACCGATTCTAACAAACAAGGACATATTTTACTCACTAATAAACGTACTTAAAAAAAAAAAATTGAAAAAAGTGGTTTCAAATAAAGTATTACAAAATACGAAAAAGTTTAAAAACTAAAAAAAAAAAAAATAAATTTAAATATTTTGGATATTTTGAAATGGCACTATGGTTCAGAAATCGATTTTTTTGACATTAATTCGTAGACACAAGATATTTTGCTAAAACTTTGTACGATGGCTTGCATTAACAAAATTAAGAAAAATAAGAAGTTTAATCGAAATCGGCCACGCCCACCACCCACCGCTCATACAACCCAAAACGAAATTTTCATATAAAACTTTTTTTTTCGTCAGAATGTCTTGAAATTTTGCACAGAGCTTACATTTAAAAATAGTAAGACATCCTGAAAATTTTTTCCGAAATCGGCCACGCCCACCACCCACCGCCCATACAGCCCAAAACGAAATTTTCATATAAAACTTTTTTCTTTCGTCAGAATGTCTTGAAATTTTGCACAGAGCTTACATTTAAAAATAGAAAGACATCCTGAAAAATTGACCGAAATTGGCCACGCCCACCACCCACCGCCCATACAATCCAAAACGAAATTTTCATACAAAACTATCACCCAAATTTTTTCCCAGAAATATCCAACAATTTCAAAGGTATGATGGTTGTAACAAACAAAGATTGATCAAAAAGTTGTGGGGTATTCATTTCGAAGCCTTGTTTAAACATACTCTGGCCTGTTGTACCGTCAAATCCGTAGCTTATAATAAAAACAACATTCGTTAAATCTGTCAATACCTGCAAAACATCTTCCTGTAATAATAGAATTCTTTTCGCTGTATGGTCCAGGAGATTTTGTAACGATACTTATGCTGATGAATCTGATACGTATATTCCTTCAGGTCGTCAGAACTGCTTGCATTTCATTATTTCATTATAGGTTGGAAATATATCACAATTTTTCGCTATATTCAGTAACCATATGTTCATATATTGTTTCTTACTTAAATCGGTTTCAAATAAAAACGCACGAGCTTCTTCTGGGGTAAGTGGAACTAATTCTATTTGATCAGAAGAGATAAGTTTCCTTATCTTATTCGGCTGTGATGGAGAAGTAGTACAGTTTTTTAAAACAAATGTCAAATCTTTATTATTTGATTTTTTGGCCGCAACAGTAGTTGCGTGAACCACTAAATCGACATTGTTATTATTTTCTAAGGATAGATTACTCGCAAGCTTTCATTTTTTGCCGATTCTTTGCCTCTGCGTAAGTGACCTGGGGTCGTCCTGTTTTACTTGAGCTGGGTTTTTAAAAATCATTATCACTGAATTCTATTACAGTACTTGCGCAAACCCACTGTGAGTGTTTTTCCTTAAATCTGTGACATTTCGAAAGCTTTCCTTTAACGTATGCATACAAACTTTTAATTTTTATTTTTATTTCTTCTCTTTTTTCCAATGTTAAATCATTATTGCCAATTTTTTCAAAAACCCAGTTCGAAACAAAAGCAGTTTCACGGCAACCTTCTTCCCAAACTCGCAGTATTTCTGCATGTTGAAATTTAAATGTTGCTGAAAATGACGATTATAATTAAATGGGGCAAAAGCTACATACATGACATTAAAGAAGATCTATCACCTAAGAAAAAAAATTGGAGCATACCGAAGCATGCTTCCTTACTTTTACTCCAACGAACACAAAAATAAACCAATTTTTGTACAAAAAACAAAACATGTTACATAAAACACCGAATTCTGCAAAAATTTTTGCACAAAACTACACTTTTTTATTCTTAATATTTACGTGAATACCTTTTGTATTGTTTTGCATTCCAAACTTCTTAATTAACTTTCTTTAATTACTTTAATTATACGATTTCGCTAACACAATTTCTATTCAACTGTTTGCAATGTTAATACAAATTCCAAAACGTCAACTTTGACAGCCCATAAAAGGAATAAGGTTACCATCTGATGTTAATTTTTTGTTGATTCTCCGATAATATTTGTCTACAAATTTTTTAAAAATTCAACCACTTTTTTTTTTACTTCATGCCAAAAAATCGGCTTTGAAATCATAGTGCATGGGTTTGTTAAAAGAATATATATATACATATATTTATATATGTGTGTGGAAAGCTTAACTATTCATCTTTATAGAAATTTAAAATCGGTTCAAAAGTGATGCATTTAAAAATATTTTATTTAGTGGAGTGTTGAAAAAACGTCTTTTGCCGATAACTTCCGATTTCGAGTGTGTATTCAAAATTCTGAAAATTGAAAAGTGATTTACTCAATCCGGCCTACGACTTACACTAGGTAACATTAGCAGTATTTTTCACATTAGAAGCATTTTTCGAATAAAGCTGAGGTTGAGCAATACAAAGCTCAAAAAATAATATGTAACAGTTTTTTAATCAATTATCAAATCCAGTCAAGGAGGTGGATTTAAATTTTTTGGATTTGGTCATTTGTTTTGAATAATTATCTTCCTCCTGCATATAAAATCACTGTTTTCGATAAGTTGTTTACCATTTCAGTGATTGTTATCGAATAAAATCTAAGTCTCTCTGATTTTAAGTGTAACAGAAATATTACTTTTTTATTTTTTCATGAGGGTTGGAATCGGTTTCTTTACAAATTTGTTTTGTATTTACTTTGCATTTAAACATATGTATATTCATCAATAATAAAATAAATTTAACGATAAATGAGTTTGTGCTCATGTTTGTAACTATAAAGAATTTGTGACCAAGGCCCACCTTTTGTTATCGACTCGATGCGATGTCCGTCCATCCGCATGTCTGTCCATCTGGCTAGCTGTTCGCATGTCTCTAATTTCAGTTTGCAAATATGAATATATTTTGATGAAATTTTTATCGGCCATATCATGAACGGCATTGAAATTGATGAATATCGGTTCATGTTCAGATCTAGTCCCCGTACATAGTCCCTCTATGATATCGACTTAAATTGGCGGTAGATCCAGATTCTCATATAGCTCCCGGTAAAATTTTATTAAAAAATTTATTACAATCATTAATTATACTTTCATACTTAGGCTTAGTCCTCATAAAAAACTTCCCGAGCTTCACTGAAATCTATCAAAAAACAAAAATATTGTACAGATTTTTCTGAAAATTGGTTTATACTTGTTATACCCTATACCACTATGTGGTTTGGTTATAATGACTTTGTGCTGCTGTTTGTAACAACCAAAAATATTTGACGAACCATCTTTAATTATACCTATCGAATCAGAATCACTTTTTGAGTTGATTGAACAATGTCCGTCCGTCCGTCTGTGTGTCCATGTAAACTTTGTAATCACACTCCAAGTCGCAAATATGAATATATTTTGATGAAATTTGGTATATAAGCTTTTAGTGGCCATGGAATGAACGCTATTGAAATTGCTGAGAATCGGTCCATGTTCAGACCTAGCCCCCATACAAATGACCCCTATTACCTCGACTTAAATTGCCATAAGATCCAAATTCTCATATAGATCTTACTCAAATGGGGTTTGTATGTGCTTATTACATCCATTAATGAGTTGTCCAAAAATGATCCCTAGGGGACAACTCTTATTCATAGGCCCCATATAGAGCAGCTTCCCGATCTTCACTTAAATCTATCAAAAAACAAAAATATTGCACTGATTCATGTCAAATTTTGTTTGTATATATTTTCGCAAAATACAAGAGACTTTACCAACCATGGTCAGGATCGGTCCATTTTTCGACCTAGTCCCCATATAGACATAGCATTCGCTATGAACTTTTTCATATCTGCAGCCAAAAAAATTAATAAAAATGCCACTCAAAATTGGTTTATGCTTGTTTTCTATATCTAGCTAGTTGGGTCTAAGAGATTGGGTCTCTAAACGCATGGTATAGGGTATCGTATAGTCGGTCTAGACCAACTATAATTTTCTTACTTGTTTTTTAGTTATGTATAATTATAATTAATTAATCTATAATTATAGAGATAAATAATAACAAAAAATAAAGAGTAAACAGAACCCAAATTTTGTATATAAATAAAACAAGGGAACAATGGTTCTGTTGATTAAGAACTGAATATTGTTTTTAAGGTTATTTGGGACGCTGAATCCAAATCTGCCCTTGGTTTTTTTCTATCAGCTCGACTTTTCGAGATATACCGTTATGTTCAAAATTAAGGCACTTCCGCTACATATATTGGAATAACTTGAAAACGGTTCACCATATTAAATTAAAAAAAAAATCCGAAACTCGCAAACAATATTCTCTTAAAGCCGTGCTTACGTTGTTTTTAAATTTTCCAAGTAGTTTTAGAGATATCGTTCAAGTTTTGAAAAAAAAATTAAAATTTAAAGAAAAAAAACATTTTTTTTGTTCTTTAAAAATTCCTAAAAAATAAAAATGGGACAAAAATCACAGTTTTGGTCTACAAACAGTTAGTTAAATACATTTCGAATAAAATGAGCTTTATTTCATTGCAATCGGTGCACAACTTTTGATTTTGTTCACGATTTACTGAATTGATATAAATCGCGATTTCCATACAAAAATAACATTTTCTAATGTGTAAGTGTTTGTATGTAATAAGTTAGTTTTTTATGATTCTAAGAATTAAAAAAATTAAGTAATAAAAAAAGATTATTTCATTTTTATGGTTGCGGTAGCAAACTCATAACGCCTATAAATTTTATTGTCCCTTTATGACACCTAGTCAGTTCACAGTCAATTAAAGAGAAAAAAGAAAAGTCCACTTGTTTTTATTGATGTGTGGTTTACCGTTGGTAACGGATGATTTTTTAAAGGAATTCCCCTGAACACATGTGTTCATTCATAAGTGACTGTCAATAAAATTGTGGATATAATTTTTTTTGGTACTTCAGTAAAAAACTACTAAGTATTTATATGGGTTCATTCAACCAATTTTTCTCATTCAACAAGTGTTTACGAAAGCGAAAAGTATAACGACAAAAAATATAAATCATTTTACATTGAACATTTAATCAGTCAACACAAAAAAGTTCAATTTTGTTCCCGTGTGTTATTTATTGAAAATTGTGTTACTTTGATATATACTTCAAAATTGTGCAATGGCTACGTCAAGAAACACCTGTAAAATCAATCCCAACTATTTTTGTAACATATGTGGCGAATACACGTTTATAAAAAATAGAAAAAGTGTGTCAGATTTTATTAAAAAAATTTATTTTGACTACTTCGGATTTACCATGGAAACCCGTGACAAGTACTGGATTCCTAATACTGTATGTAAAAACTGTGTAGAGTATTTAAGGTTATGGGCAAACAAGCAACGGACCCACTTCAAGTATAAAACACCAATGATATGGCGGGAACCTTCGAATCATTATGATGATTGTTATTTTTGCGCTGTCAACATAACAGGCATTAATAAAACAAGCCGGTCTAAATGGATTTATCCTAACGTGTTGTCTATTACCCAACCAGTCCTGTACTCTAGTGAGGATTCAGAACCACAACCATCTACATCTACACACAATTTCCACGACTTACGACAAAATGTTCCTTCACCAATTTCTGAATTTGGATCAGATGACTTGCATTTAGATATTTCTTCTGAACGCGAGCAATTTAATCAGGAGGAGCTTAGTGATTTAGTGAGAGACCTTGGACTTTCAAAAAAAGCATCTGAAATTCTTGCTTCTCGATTAAAGCAAAAAAATCTGTTAACCCAAGGAACAACAATTTCATACTACCGTAACAGAGAAAAAAACTTACTTCCATTCTTTTCCGAAGACGATGAATTTGCTTATTGTTCAGATGTTCCTGGTTTAGTAACAGCGATGGGATTAGAGGAGTATGATCCAAATGACTGGCGACTATTTATAGATTCTTCTAAACGCAGCCTAAAATGTGTACTTCTGCATAACGGTAATAAATTGGGTTCGTTGCCCATTGCACATTCAACTAAAGCTAAAGAAGAATATTCTACAATTGCCTCAGTTATAAATAAAATAAAGTACAACGAACACCGCTGGCTACTTTGTGTGGATCTAAAAATGGTGAATTTTCTTCTAGGCCAACAAGGTGGCTACACAAAATATCCGTGTTTCATTTGTTTATGGGATAGCAGAGCCAGATCTGAACACTGGAGTAAGAAAGACTGGCCTTCGAGGGAAGCTATGGTTCCAGGAAACCACAATATAGTTAATCAACCACTTGTGCCCAGGGATCGCATAATACTGCCACCTCTCCATATCAAGCTAGGACTTATGAAACAATTTGTCAAAGCTCTCAACAAGGACGGTGATTGTTTTAGATATATCAGTAAAAAGTTCAACAATTTGAGTTCGGAGAAACTGAAAGCTGGCATTTTTGATGGCCCTCAAATCAAAAAATTAATCAATGATGAAAATTTTAGTAATTCCATGACAGATATTGAAAGAAATGCTTGGAATGAATTTGTTTGGATAGTGCGCAATTTCCTGGGAAACAAAAAGGGTGAGCACTATTCGGACCACGTGGATAACATGTTGTCACATTTCAAGCAGCTTGGTTGTAATATGAGCATTAAGGTGCACTACCTACACAGTCATTTGGATTGTTTCCCTGAAAATCTTGGAGACTTCAGTGAAGAACAAGGTGAACGTTTCCATCAAGATATCCGCACTATAGAGGAGCGGTACCAGGGTCACTGGGATAAGCATATGATGGCGGACTATTGCTGGAGCATTAAAACAAATCCCTCTAAACAAGGTTATTTAAGAAAATCTTATAAAAGAAAATTTTTCGATGAGTTGTAATTTCATTGTAATATTTGTGTGTTAAAATTTTTTATTTTTCTTTAAAATTCTCTTTTTGTGTTAAATTAAAAAGTATAGCTGACCATAAAAATGAAATAATCTTTTTTTATTACTTAATTTTTTTAATTCTTAGAATCATAAAAAACTAACTTATTACATACAAACACTTACACATTAGAAAATGTTATTTTTGTATGGAAATCGCGATTTATATCAATTCAGTAAATCGTGAACAAAATCAAAAGTTGTCCACCGATTGCAATGAAATAAAGCTCATTTTATTCGAAATATATTTAGCTAACTGTTTGTAGGCCAAAACTGTGATTTTTGTCCCATTTTTATTTTTTAGGAATTTTTAAAGAACAAAAAAAATGTTTTTTTTAAAAAAATTTTAATTTTTTTTTCAAAACTTGAACGATATCTCTAAAACTACTTGGAAAATTTAAAAACAAAGTAAGCACGGCTTTAAGAGAATATTGTTTGCGAGTTTCGGATTTTTTTTTTAATTTAATATGGTGAACCGTTTTCAAGTTATTCCAATATATGTAGCGGAAGTGCCTTAATTTTGAACATAACGGTATATCTCGAAAAGTCGAGCTGATAGAAAAAAACCAAGTGCAGATTTGAAATCAGCGACCTCAAATTAGTAAAAATTTGCTATAAATTTCATTCAAATCAACACAAAAAAAGTTCAATTTTGTTTCCTTGTGTAATATATTTACCTCTTCGAATTTTCTATAATTTTCAAAAGTATAGAATAAAAATTCAAATATTTTGTTTCTATGTAATAAACAACACGTAAAAAAATGCAGTTGCCCAATGTTCTGAAACATAAAAATCCACCAAAAACAATAGTTTTGGTTTGGGTTATGATGTACTAGTTTTCAATGATGTCTGCCTACGCAGAAATGTACTTGATACAAGTAATTTGCAAATTTGTCTACATGATGGATTAGTAAAGGCTAGTGGTGGGATTTTAATTGTTTACCGTAGTGAGTATACATCAAAATTAGTTGACATCAAAGATAACATATATTACTTGTTGCCTTCACACCACTGTGTAGAGGGTATGTATAGGTTTGATATTCCGTTTGTAACGCATCAAAATGAATTCCGGAGATCCCATAAATCATATATTTTCTTTATTCTTATAACAAGATATCGCGATCATACTCTCAATAACAAAGCTAGACTCTTCTTTTTTGCATAATATAGTTTATTAACATCCTGATTGAGTTTCTATTTAAAATCATTAACATTGGTCCAAAGAATCGCGAGATATGAATGAAAATGTGAAAAAACTCTTAAAATAATATCAAGTAAGAAAATTATAGTCGGTCTAGACCGACTATATGATACCCTATACCATGCGTTTAGAGACCCTATCTCTCAGACCCAACTAACTGGATATAGAAAATAAGCATAAACCAAATTTGAGTGGGATTTTTCTTAATTTTTTTGGCTGCAGATATGAAAAATTTCATATCGGATGTCATATCTATATGGGGACTAGGCCCAAGAATGGACCGATCCTGACGATGTTTGGTAAGGTCTCTTGTATTTTGGAAAAATATATACAAACAAAATTTGAGAAGAATCAGTGCAATATTTTTGTTTTTTGATAAATTTAAGTGAAGATCGGGAAGCAGCTCTATATGGGGCCTATGACTAAGAGTTGTCCAATAGGGATCAGTTTTGGACTACTGATTAATTGATGTAATATATACATACAAACCCTATTTGACTAAGATTTGTATGATAATTTGGATCTTATGGCAATATATGTTGATTTTATAGGGGTCATTTGTATGGGGGCTAGGTCTGAACATGGACCGATTCTCACCAATTTCAATAGCGTTTATCCCATGGCCGATAAAAGATTAAATACCAAATTTCGTCAAAATATATTCATATTTGCGACCTGCAGTTTGATTACAAGCTTTACATGGACACACAGACGGACGGACGGACGGACGGACGTCGTTAAATCGAATCAGATAGTGATTCTGAATCGATCGGTATAATTAAAGATGTGTGTAGGTCAAATATTTTTGGTTGTTACAAACAGCAGCACAAAGTCATTATACCCAAACCACATAGTGGTATAGGGTATAAAAATGTTCATTGTGTTTGTTGTTTTTCTTAAGTTATATTGAGGGTATTCATAAGGTTGTCCTAACAACAGTTGTATAGTTTTCGTTGATATTCTCCAAAGAACAATTATTTTACTTTTATTTGAATTTTTGTTTGTTTTATAGACCAAGCAGAAGCACACTCGTACCAATACACCCATAAAGTAGGCTGTGACCGAAGATTTTGGTATATGAATATACGTCATGGTGTTCAGATATATACTCTTTGACGTCTTGTATTTCTTTACAACTTACAACTTTAGTAATTGCTTATATTGTTGTGGTCATTGTAGTTCTGACATGTCCCTCATGAGGGTGTGTATATGGTTATACTGCACGTGCCACATTAGCTTAAGCAAGTATTGCCACATATTTGTTCCGTTAGGCAATATGATCCCTAAAAAAGTAACAAGTTCCCTTTTTTGATAAAGTACCTTTTTTTATATAAAACAAGTAAGAAAGTTATAGTCGGTCTAGACCAACCATATGATACCCTATACCATGGTTTAGAGACCCTATCTTTCGGTCCAACTAATTCGATGTAGAAAATAAGCCTAACTCAAATTTGAGTGGCATTGATATTAATTTTTTGCCGCAAATATAAAAAAGTTCATATCGGGTGCTATATTTATATGGGGACTAGGTCGAAAAATGGACCGATCTTGACCATATTTGGTAAAGTCACTTATATTTTGAAAAAATATATACAAACCAAATTTGAGAAAAATTTGTGCAATATTTTTGTTTTTTGATAGATTTAAGCGAAGATCGGGAAGCGGCGTTATATGGGGACTATGAATAAGAGTTGTCCAATAAGGATCATTTTTGGACTTCTGATTAATGGATGTAATTAATATATACAAACCCAATTTGACTAAGATTTATATGATAACTTGGATCTTATGGCAATTTATGTTGATTTCATAGGGGTCATTTGTATGGGGGCTAGGTCTTAACATGGACCGCTTCTCACCAATTTCAATACCGTTCATCCTATGGCCAACAAAAGCCTATGTACCAAATTTCATCAAAATATAATAATATTTGCGACCTGCAGTTTGATTACAAGCTTTACATGGACACACAGACGGACGGACGGACGGACGGACGGACGGACATCGTTAAATCGAATCAGATAGTGATTCTGATTCGATCGGTATAATTAAAGATATATTTGGTAGTTACAAACAGCAGCACAAATTCATTATACCCAAACCACATAGTGGTATAGGGTATAAATACCCTTTTTTAAGAAGTAAACTTTTTTAAAAAATACCCTTTTTTTAAAAGTAATTTTTTTTTTAAAAAAAGTAGCTTTTTTTGAAATGGTACCCTTTTTTGAGAAAGTACCTTTTAGAAAACAGTACACTTTTCTTAAAAAAGTGCCCCTTTTTAAGTACCCTTTCTTAAAGTACCCTTTTTTAAAAAAGTGGCCTATTTATAAAACTAAATTTTTGTCAAAAAGTAACTTTTTTTAAAGTACCTTTTAAAAAAAACTACCTAACTACTAAACTAACTTGTTTTAAAAGTACCATGATTTTATAAAGCGCCCTTTTTTATTTTTTTTTTTAAAGTACTCTTTTTTTAAAGTTCTCTTTTTTTTAAAAAAGAATCCTTTATAAAAAGTATCCTTTGTTTAAAGTGCCCCTTTTTAAGAGAGCACCCTTTATTTAAAAGTACCCTTTTTCAATATACACCTTTTTCGAAGTACCCTTTTTTAAAATACATATTTTTTCAAGTACCCTTTTATAAAAGTTCCCTTCTCTTAAATATATTTAGAAAGTTTGTTCTGAAGTTTGTAACTATAATTGATATTTTACACAGGCACACCTCTCATGCCGATCAACTCTAAATTACTTTCTTAGTCGATATACGCAATTATACAAAGACTATTCAGATCAAATTTTGTATAAAGCTTATACCGGATATATTTTTTAGTTTATATAAAGCGACTTTAATTTCTTAACACTCTCACTTGTTTAGATTCAAATAATTTGAAGTAGATTTAGTTATAAAAATTATAAAAACGTTTAGTAAGTAACCATTTGGTAAAAAAACTCTTTAAAAATAAGTTTTTAAGAAAAAAACAACTGGGATTTTTTTTAGGATTGCAAAACTTAAATAATCATAGAAAACTCGTGTATATAAAATGTTATTAGAAATAAATGTTCGCGTTTCAAAATAATGTGATTTGCCATAAGTGCTTTAATTTAAATTGCTATAAAATATTATTTAAAACAACAGTACCGAATTAAAGAAGTTAATCATTGGAAAAGTTAATCTATCAAAAAATAAATTATAGTCGCTGATTTTAATTTCTGAAAGAAACGTGAAAGTTCATATTAAAAACGAAATTATGAAGGCAAAATGCATTCCACTTTTCATTATAAGTAAATATCCTCTAACACATCAATTGCCTTAATAATATGCAGTGCGTTTCTTTTATTAAATTTGCCAGGCTTTAATTTTTTTCGCCAGCGCAATCTAGTTTTTTTTAATGGCCATTTTACTGCCGAAAAATGAGTGGCAAGCGAAGAAAAAACATAAGTCATCCAGAGTTCTACTGTACGTAATATGAAGACAATATTTTGCGACATTATAACCACTAGTTTAAATGTAGTGATGGTACCACGAAGTAGATGTAAGTATATTTTTTCAACGGAAACACCATATTAAATATATCAGTGTTTACAAAAAAAAAAAAAAATAAAACGTATCTTGGTCAGTAGTTGTATTTATTTCTCTACACTTTGTTAATAACTTTTTTATGCTGTTTTAGTCTCACTTAAATTTATATAATGTCTATTTTCTATTAACATTAATGTCTTCAACCAGTATGGCTACAATCTGACGATTTTTGTTTTTGTTTATTTTTCGTTGCATTTCCATAGAAAACAGAGTTTTTTATACCCTATAGCACTATGTGGTTTGGGTATAATGACTTTGTGCTGCTGTTTGTAACTACCAAAAATATTTGGCCTACACCCATATTTTATTATACCGATCGACTCAGAATCACTTTCTGAATCACTTTCAGAGTATGTTTATCGATTTCCGTCCGTCTGCACGTCTGTGTGCCTATGTAAAGCTTGTACTCAAACTACAGGTCGCAAATATGAATACATTTCAATGAAATTTGGTATATAAGCTTTTAACAACCATAGGATGAGTTCTATTGAAATTGGTGAAAATCGGCTCATGTTGAGACCTACTCCCCGTACAAATGACCCCTATGAGATTGACATAAATAATATATTTACAAATTTTCATATAGATTTCGGCCAAATTAGGTTTGTGTAAGTTTATTACATCCATTTATCCGTTGTCCAAAAATAAACCCCATATGGCAAATCTTTGTCATAGCCCCCATATAAAGCCGCCTCCCGATTTTCACTTCAATCTATAAAAAAAAAAAAAAACAAAAATATTGCACAGATTTTTCTCAAATTTGGTTTGTATTTTTTTTTTCAAAACATAAGTGAATTTACCAAATATGGTTAGGATCGTTCCATTTTTCGACCTAGTTCCCATATAAATATAGCATCCGATATGAACTTTTTCATATCTGCAGCCAAAAAAATTTATAACAATGCCACCCAAATTTGGTTTATGCTTATTTTCTATATCCAATAAGTTTGACCGAAGAGATAGGGCCTCTAAACCATGGTTTAGGGTATCGTATAGTCGGTATAGACCGATTATAATTTTCTTAATTGTTTTTGTTATAATAATACCAATAGTGTATTATGATAGATAAAAAATTTGTTTTACTTTGTAAAACAATCGAATTGCTCAATAGCTAATAAGTATATCGTGTTAATAAAAATTTGTTTCTGCTAATTGAATATCTATTCCTCCTAATGAATTGCTGTTAAGACAATTGAAAGTGATAGTACAATTCGCTTAGTGCATCTTTTTTCCAATGTGTATCCTGTTTCTAGAACAAGTATTTTACGTATTGTTTATTTTTAGCTGTACCAAATTACACAACTTATACGCTTTTATTTTGCAGCCTTCTGTGTTTGTATGTGAATTTGGTTACAAGTTATAAATTATATCTTCATACACCCATGAAAATGTGAGCAACGATAATTAAGTTTTACTTTTAGGAAACTTGCGTGCAACATGTATATTAAACATGTAAAGGATACAATTTGCCTAATATAAGTAGGACGTATGTACCTAGTTAATACATAAAATATTTTAATTAAATGTTAAGAGAGCAACTACATGCTAAATGTAACACCTGCAGATGCTTGATGTTATAAATTAAGTTACAAAACTGTGATTAAGGGGGGTGGATACTACAGAATAGGTAAAACAACTAGAACTTATTCTATGTGCTGAAAAAATTATCAGAAAACATTTTAAGAAAAAACATTTTAAGAAAATGTATGTCAAATCTATCGATGAAGAATATGATTTTGTATTTATTGAACTTCCTTGTGACATAAGCAAATGTCTCATAGGTGTTTTATATAGGCCTAATGATTCACTAGATATTTCTCCGGTTGTTAATATGTTAGATGAAAACTGTTTATCTTATAGTGATATTATTCTTTCTGGAGACCTAAATGGAAATTTGCTCATTGATTCTGATCTAATTTCACTTTTCCAACCGATTGGGCTTATAGCTGTAAACACTACTATCCCCACTCACTTCACTTCAATGAGTATTACCCTTATTGACGTGTTCTTTGTCTCAGATATTAGAAAAGTTCTTTTGCATGACCAGTTTTCTTCTCCTAATTTCTCAAAACATGACGTCATTTATATGACCTTTAACCTTCCTTATTTTAAACATGAAAAACCACAGCATATTACTTTCCGTGAATACAAGAATATTAACTATGATGCTCTTTTAAATAAAATTAATATAATCAATTGGACCAGTATCTACAGTAATCTTGATTTAAACCAACAGATATCCTTTTTTATGAAGCTACCACATACCTATATGACAAATACGTACCGGTTAGAAAGAAAACTGTTAAATCTTCTACTAAGCCTTGGTTTAATCAAAATATTTGTGATTTAATAGTTAAAAGAACTTCTGCTTACGATAAGTGGAAAAGATATAAAACTACACAGTCAAATGAAATTTTTAAATCACTACGTAGATCTGTTACTAGGGAAGTAAAGTTAGCTAAGCAACGCTATTATAGTCGTGTATTTTCAGAGGCTATGGATACTAAAAATATGTGGAAAGAGATAAAGAAAATTGGTTATAAAGATGAAAGTGAATCGGTAAATCTTTCCACTTTTGAACTAAATGAATTGAATAGACAATTTACTTCAAAAGACTCAACTCCTCTTCGTTCTGACTCTTATGCAAATCTACCAGACTGCAATCTGGATTCTTTATTTAGTTTTTCCTGCGTTAACCAGGAGGATGTTCTGGAAGCTTTTCTTTCCATAAAGTCAAAATCTATTGGTCTAGACGGTATGAATCCAATATTTATTAAAGCTATTTTACCACAGGTTTTACCCTATATCACTCATATTTTTAACACTATTTTTACAAAATCTATTTTCCCTGATTTGTGGAAATGGGCAAAAGTAATTCCCTTGCAGAAATCTAATAAAGAATACAGGCCAATATCCGTACTTCCTTTTCTTTCGAAAGTTTTCGAAAAAATTATGAGCAAACAAATGAATGAACATATATCCAATAATAATCTTTTATCATCTAAGCAATCTGGTTTTCGCAGGAAAAGAGGGTGTATCACTACTTTAATTGGTGTATCGGAAGATCTTCGTTATATCGTTGACAGTGGTAATATTGCTTTTTTGACTTTATTGGACCACTCTAAAGCTTTTGACTCAGTAGACCATGATATTCTTGTTAAAAAGCTTAAACATATTTTTGGTTATTCTGAAACCTCCTTTAAATTGATTAGCTCTTACCTTCGGAATAGAGAGCAAGTAAAGACAAGTCGTCTACCTCTGCGTCTTTAAGTGGGGTGTTCCGCAGGGGTCTATACTTGGCCCTCTTTTGTTTTCTATTTACATATATGATCTACCACGCGTAATTAATTCATGCCAAATGCACTTGTACGCTGATGACGTTCAGTTATACACATCATGTTACGTACGAGATGTGGAAAATTGTGTACAGAACCTGTATACTGAACTGAACCACGCATTTGAATGGGCTAGGTTGAATTGTCTTACCTTAAATCCGAAAAAATCTCAGTGCCTTGTTATTTTTAAAAAGATATATGATACCACTTGTCTTCCGAAAGTTAGTATTAATGGAGTGGATATTCCCTACGTTGCGAATGCTAAAAACCTTGGAATGATTTTTAATAATACCCTAACGTGGTACGATCAAATTAACAAAGCTTCTGGAAAAGTTTATAGTATTCTCCGTAGTCTTTGGTCTTCTCAGTACTTCACACCGCAGCAAATTAGATTTGTTCTTGCAAAATCGTTTATCTTACCTACGCTTTTATATGGTTGTGAATTGTTGTCAAGTTGTGATAGTGCAGACATGGGTAAACTTACACGCGTCTTTAAAAGTGTAGTTAGATATGTTTACGGTTTACGCAAATATGATAGTATCTCCGCTTTTCTAAATAAAATTTATGGCATTTCATTTGAAGACTATCTTAAATTTAGAACTTTACTTATGGTTCATAAAATTATTTTCACTAAAGAACCCGTTTACCTTTTCGAGCGATTACTATTTACAAGATCTAACCGTAATAACTGTCTTGTACCAATATTGTACAATAGACTAATATCCGAAAGACACTTTTTTGTAAATGGCATACGTCTTTGGAACTCGTTACATACTTTAAATAATCAACTTCACAAAATATCAAATACAACATCATTTAAGAAAGAACTATTTAAACTTTTTCACAATTGATTTTTAATACTTCATTTTAATTTCTTTAGTTAATTTAATTTTACTTTCTATATAATTTTTACCTGGTGTGCAGGATATTTTTACACTTTATTTTTACATTTTTATTTTATTTTTTATATATTTTATATTATATTTTATTTTATATTATTTTTCTAATTTTAATTATAAATTAAACTTACATACATTCTTCTTATTGAAAATTAATTTGTTATGACTAATGTTGTTTTATAAGATTTTAAATCTTGTTACAATAGGATTTTCATTAATAATAATAATAATAATAAAAAAAAAAAAAAAAAAGATAAAGCTTGTTAATCCAACATAAGTTGGTCAAAGTTCTTAAAAATATCATAAAATTTTACCAAAAGAAAGTGCAAGTATTAAGAAGTCGATTATCAATCAAAAATGACCAGTCAATATGGTAAAGCAGTTCATTTAATTCATTATAATTTTTACGTTTAAAACAAAAATTTACTGATCACAGTATTAAACCACTTTGTTGGCTCTTCTAAGCCAACATTTAGAATTATACCATGAGTAGGATGACATCGGTCTTTAATTTATTTATTTTGATTTTCTATTTAACAAGACTTATAGTCTTATGATAAGAGTAAAGGAGGAGCAATAGTAATAAGCAATGATGTTAAAACATTTACAAGTAAAATTTAAAATTTTAAGCAATATCAAAAAAAATAAGTTTAAATGAAATCAAAATTAAATCATAATTATACAACAATTAAAAATGGGGAAAAAATTAAATTAACAAATCAAAAATTAAATTAATTAAATTAAAACTATAAAAAACATAATATGTTTATGCACGACTAAAAAGATCAAAAATGGACCTTTTAAAATGCATGGCATTGCTTTTAAATTGTATGTTCGGAGGTAGAGAGTTCCAAAGACGTATAGCATGGATATAAAAATGCCATTCAGACTTTGAAGTTCGATGTATAATTGGAGTCAAATCATTATTCCCATGTGACAGCGAAAATGTTATTCTGTTATAGAGATACGAAGGTTCACGAGTATATACAATTTTGTGGAGCAGAATTAAAGTTCGTATTTGTAACAAGTCTGCAAACATAACACCATACAAGTTTTCGCAACTGATGACACACGGCTATATTTACCCATACCATAAACATATTTTACAACAGCATTGTAGGCAATATTTAGCTTATTATAACTTACACATCCATATAAAGGAGTGGGCATTAAATACGTGTTTGCTAGTAGTAAGCGAATTTTAAGTGGCGTGAAATATTGTGTTTTCCATAAGGTTCGCAACATAGAGCACACTTTTCCTGCAGTAGTATTTATATGCTCTGACCAGGTAAGAGTATTATTAATTATTATACCAAGATTTTTGGCTGTTTTTACGATTTCAGTTTTTTCATTGTTGAGAATAATTGCTGGTTCCGAAAGTAGTTTCATAGATTTTTATACCGTATACCACTATGTGGTTTGGGTATAATGACTTTGTGCTGCTGTTTGTAACTACCAAAAATATTAGACCTAGACCCATCTTTTATTATATCGATCGAATCAGAATCACTATCTGATTCGATTTAGCGATGTCCGTCCGTCCGTCCGTCCGTCTGTGTGTCCATGTAAAGCTTGTAATCAAACTGCAGATCGCAAATATGAATATATTTTGATGAAATTTGGCACACAAGCTTTTATCGGCCATGGGATGAACGCTATTGAAATTGGTGAGAATCGGTCCATGTTCAGACCTAGCCCCCATACAAATGATCCCTATGAACTCGACTTAAATTGCCATAAGATCCAAATTATCATATAAATCTTAGTCAAATTGGGTTTGTATCTGTTTATTACATCCATTAATCAGTAGTCCAGAAATGATCACTGTGGGACAACTCTTAGTCATAGGCCCCATATAGAGCTGCTTCCCGATCTTCACTTAAGTCTATCAAAAAACAAAAATATTACACTGATTCTTCTCAAATTTTGTTTGTATATATTTTTGCAAAATACAAGAGACCTTGCCAAACATGGTCAGGATCGGTCCATTTTTCGGCCTAGTCCTCATAGAGATATATCATCCGATATGAACTTTTTCATATCTGCAGCCAAAAAAATTAATAAAAACCCCACTCAAATTTGATTTATGCTTATTTCCTATATCCAGTTAGTTGGGCCTGAAAGAGAGGGTCTCTAAACGCATGGTATAGGGTATCTTATAGTCGGTCTAGACCGACTATAATTTTCTTACTTGTTTGTTTATAATTAAGCACTTTGACTTAGAGGGATTTAGACAAATACCATTTGCATTTGCCCATATGTGAATTTGGTTAAGATCTTCATTAAGTTTATACACACAATCATCAATTTGCTTTGCATCAATACTAATGTAGACTTGAACGTCATCAGCATAGATATGTACATTACAGTATGATAATTGGGTAGTTAAATCATTTACATAAATGGTAAATAGGAGGGGACCAAGAATAGATCCTTGTGGTACACCTTTTGCTACAGATAGGGGGCGCGATCTCATATTATTAACAAATACGGATTGATGACGAGCCGATATTAAACGTGTTGATGATAGTGAGAAATTAAACATTTTTACCAATTTCATAGTAAGAACATTATGGTTGACCTTATCAAATGCCTTAGAGTGATCTAGGAGAACTAGAAACGAAATGTCACCTTTATCCAAATGTTCACGCAATTCTTCAGATACATCAGTAAGAGTAGTTTTGCAGCTATGTTTTGGATGAAAGCCTGACTGCCTACTAGTAAGGAAACCATTATTATGAATGTACCGATATAATTGGTGATGTAATATCTTCTCAAAAACTTTTGATAAGTATGGCAGTATAGCGATTGGCCGATATTCACTATTTGCTTTCGGCGTAGGTATTACTTTTGCATATTTCCAGTTAGCAGGAAATATACTTTTTGTTAATATGGTGTTGAAAATGAATGTTATATAAGGTAGCATTATAGGGAGGACTGCTTTCAAAAAGTTTGGGTGAATATTATCGAAGCCTACAGCATTTGATTTAGCGGCAATACAGCTGGATGGTACATCTGATTGATTCACAACTTCAAACTGAAACTCATTTCCATTCATCACATTAGTCTGGTTATAGAAATTTGCGTTTAAAGGATCACTAGGATGATTAGTAAATTGTTCATTAAGATTTTCTACATCAATGTCAGACAAATCTACTCTCTTAGTCTTTTCCAATACCAATTTCTCTTATGCCTTTCCAAGTTTTCTTGGATCCAACAGCTGACTCAAAAATACTAGAATAGTATGTAGATTTTGCACCTTTTATCTTCCTGTTTACCTCTCTCCTTGCATTAAAATATTCTTCGTGTAACTCATCAGTCTTAAAATGTTTCCAGCGGCTGAAAATAAAATCCCTCTGACCAATCGCGGCTTTTATATTAGTGCTGAACCATGGTTTTCTTTTAAAGTTAACCATTATTGTTTTCACAGGTACAGATTTGACAGATTCACTACAAAACATTCAACATTATCTACAAAAACTAGATCCAACATATTGTTTTTCGAGCTTAAAACACAATTTATCTGAAATGCTTCTAGATCAGGCATAATCTCTAGAATTGTATCGTAAACGGTAAAAATTGTAGATGAAATAAACGATAAGGAATCACACGATTATGCCATAATATTTTTGGTACATTGAAATCACCAAAAATTACAAGTGAGCCACCATGTTTCAGATAATTACTTACAGAGGAAATCGTATTAAAATGAGCACCATATATGTACTTTATTCACAGAGCATGGGAGAATATAGGAACAGGCGATATACGTAGTTTTATTCGGGAAAATAGCTTTCACACATATGAACTCAATATTAGTATCAATAACATCAAATTCAACTAAACTTGAGGTAAACTTACTACACACAGAAAAAATATTCGCAAATCGAATTGTTCTAAAGTGGAACAACTGTATTTTCGATTGTATCAACAGAAATTTAATAGCGTCTGCAAATTTTCTATTATAAAAAAAAATATTTACTGTTAAGGCAATAGAATTGTCATCATAGTGAACCCGAAATTCGGTTATTAGCATTATCGCAATTTGTTTGGCAATAAATTCGGTAGCCACACCTCCAGCACCTCCAGCCTCTAAAAATCTATCACGGCGAAATGTCTGAAATTTACACAAGATATTCTCCGTATCAAGTATATTCCAGCGAAGCCAAGTTTCCGCAAGTACGATAATATCATAATCCAAATTATTATAAAGGTTAGAAAGTTTTGTATTAAATCCCAATAGGCCAAAATTAAGAGACAACGATTTTGTTAAACAGCTCACATGGTACAAACAACCTAAATGAGGATATACTACGATCCTCATCAGCATTGATGTTAAAAGACAGGATATCTAAGTCCACATCAATCTTTGACTTAGCACAGAATAAAAAGTTATCGGCAGTTGTATCCCAAGCAAAACTACCAAAACTCCAGTACCAGCAAATTTATCTAAAGACCCAAAAATAAGTTTTATGCTAAAAATTATAAGTGTTACGGTCCCTATTTATCTTCCTTTTTTAGATGTTCAAATATTTTTTTCTGTGTTACGGTCCCTATTCATCTTCCTTTTTTAGCTGTTCAAATATTCTATTTTTTTTTTGTGGCTCTCACCCCCTTAATATTAATTTATGCTGAAAGTTAAAGTTTGTTTCTTAAAACATGAGCAAAAGTTGAGGATAAAAAAATCATTATGTTGTCGGACTGCATCAGAATAATTTAAGGATTATTATAAAGCTAAAAGTCTTTTTAATATAATTGCAATGTATAATATGAGTTCTATGATATGATATTATATGATATAAGTATGAAATACTGTCCAAAATAATATTACCCAAACAGATGTTTAAAATAAAATTAATTTTTTATAGAAAATACATTGAAACAATATGGCAGAAGTAAAAACGAATACAAAGCATATCCACTTATGGCATGTGTTATGAAACTCGAGTCAGCAATTTGCGCTTTTTTCTGGGAATATATCAAAATTGATAACAAAATTATAATGTAGCGATTTTTTAAGGAAATAGTTAGCCTCGAATTTTTCTTACCTGAGGCACAATTATCAACATAACATAAATAATTCTTAGTTATAAACAACTTTATTATTTTAAACTTACACAAAACTTTTTGTGTTATTATACATATACATACTTAGTTATTTTCTTTCCCGATAATTAAAATAAATATTTGAATCATTTTTTTAATTATGTAGACATATTAACTTATCTCGTATGAAAAACAAACGATACATATTGACGAACTGAATAACCGATTGACTCAGATCGGTAAATTAATATATCCATTTAAATTACACTATGCAACAAGCAAAAATTCTTTTGAGAAACACTATTTAAATTTTTGATCCGATTTAGCCACTTAACTAAAAAAATCATCTTTATTTCAACATTTGTAGTAACTTTGGAACAACGTATTCGATTTTATCATGCCATATGTCAAAAATCTTACGCCAGCTTTAAGTTTTCCTAATATAATTTTTTGATATAGCCATTAGTTTTGGAATTATTGAGGCACAAGTGGAAAACATATTTTTTTAAATTATAAAATTTTTGTATTTTTTGTAAATGTAATCGACCTTTTTCTATTTTATTTGTTGTTTGTTTCTTTAGATTTTTCTAAAGCGGGCTTTCAAGGTCCTCAATTTTTTAGATAAATAAAAGATTATTTACTTAATTTTTATTTATCCAACGTTTCGTTGGTTTTTTCCAACATCTGCAGGGATGAATGTTTTTATTAAATCTGATATATATACAGAAAAGACATATAATACAAATAAGATAATGAAAACAAGTAAGAAAATTATAGTCGGTCTAGACCGACTATATGATACCCTATACCATGCCCTATCTCTTAGGCCCAACTAACTGGACATAGAAAATAAGCAAAAACCAAATTTGAGTCAGATTTTTATTAATTTTTTTGGCTGCAGATATGAAAAAGTTTATATCGGATGCTATATCTATATGGGGACTAGGTCCAAAAATGGACCGATCCTGATCATGTTTGGTAAAGTCTCTTGTATTTTGCAAAAATATATACAAACAAAATCTGAGAAGAATCAGTGCAATATTTTTGTTTTTTAATAGATTTAAGTGAAGATCGGGAAGCAGCTTTATATGGGGCCAAAGGGATCATTTTTGGACTACCCATTAATGGACGTAAAGAACGCATATAAAACCCAATGTGAGTAAGATCTATATGACAATTTGGATCTTATGGCAATTTATGTCGATTTCATAGGGGTAATTTGTATGGGGGCTAGGTCTGAACATGGACCGATTCTCACCAATTTCAATAGCGTTCATCCCATGGCCGATAAAAGCTTATATACCAAATTTCATCAAAATATATTCATATTTGCGACCTGCAGTTTGATTACAAGCTTTACATGGACACACAGACGGACGGACGGACGGACGGACATTGTTAAATCAACTCAGAAAGTGATTCTGATTCGATCGGTATAATTAAAGATGGGTCTAGGTCAAATATTTTTGGTTGTTACAAACAGCAGCACAAAGTCATTATACCCAAACCACATAGTGGTATAGGGTATAAATATGTATAAACTCACATATAATCTTTTTTTTGTCAATTTTTTATCATTTTAAAATATCAATTGTAATGTAAAACATCAATATAAAATAAAACAAGTAAGAAAATTATAGTCGGTCTAGACCGACTATACGATACCCTATACCATGCGTTTAGAAACCCTATCTCTTAGGCCCAACTAACTGGACATTGAAAATAAGCAAAAACCAAATTTGAGTGGGATTTTTATTAATTTTTTTGGCTACAGATATGAAAGAGTTCATATCGGATGCTATATCTATAAAGGGACTAGGTCCAAAAATGGACCGATCCTGATCATGTTTGGTAAAGTCTCTTGTATTTTGCAAAAATATTCATTTAAGTGAAGATCGGGAAGCAGCTCTATATGGGGTCAAAGGGATCATTTTTGGACTACTAATTAGTGGATGTAATGAATGCATACAAACCCAATTTGAGTAAGATCTATATGACAATTTGGATCTTATGGCAATTTATGTCGATTTCATATGGGTAATTTGTATGGGGGCTAGGTCTGAACATGGACCGATTCTCACCAATTTCAATAGCGTTCATCCCATGGCCGATAAAAGCTTATATACCAAATTTCGTCAAAATATATTTATATTTGCGACCTGCAGTTTGATTACAAGCTTTACATGGACACACAGACGGACGGACGGACGGACGGACGGACGGACGGACATTGTTAAATCAACTCAGAAAGTGATTCTGATTCGATCGGTATAATTAAAGATGGGTCTAGGTCAAATATTTTTGGTTGTTACAAACAGCAGCACAAAGTCATTATACCCAAACCACATAGTGGTATAGGGTATAATAAACTAAAATAGAATATTACAGTTGCTTTTTGTTTTCTTTAACTTTAAGATCACACTGTTTATTAAGCTAATGCTAAGGTGTAGTTTGCATTAGTATTATCGATATCTTCCTTTGTATTTATTGTATTTTTATTTTTTGTTGAATTCTCATGCTTTCTAATGTATATCTCTTTTTCTCCTTTTTTCCTTGTCTAGAATTTTAACATCATCAAAGTCAGCTGTATGTCCCTTTTCAATGCAGTGTTGCGCTAGTGCAGTATTTAGTTTCTCTTTTCGAATGTCAGTTTTGTGTTCGTTTATTCTTGTATCAATAGTTCGGTTTGTTGTTCCAATTTACCACACGTCTCATCATTTGTTTTGCCAATGCATTTTATTTCATAAACAACGTTGCTTTGTTGTTTTATTTCAATTTTGGTTTTTGTTTTTGTGAATAACGAATTGGTTGTTTTGTTAGATTTGTATGCTAGTAAATATTACCTCTTTATCTTCAACTAGTTGATTATGTGGCGCCTAGGCGCCCGCTTAAAAATTATGAATAAAACAGTTTAAATTTAAACACACGAAAAATTTATAATAAGTTAAATTCCTTTTAATATAGTAGTAAATTGAAAATAATATTGTTACATATGTACATATGAAAAAGGATTGTGTTTGTAGAAATTGTATACATAAGTATCAAGACAGATAGAAATATTTGGCAAAAAAGTTTTTCAATTTAGAATCTCTTGAAAAACTATATTTCGTGTGAAATATCGTTGGTCATTTTCCTTGCTGTGGGTTCGATTGAATACGTATCTTAACTTGGCTTGCAACTTTTGATCGGGACAAAGCCACATACAGTTGGCCGTGTGAAAATACCGTGGACTCCAAATTAATGCCAACGTAATCAAATGACTGGCCTTGAGCCTTGTTAATGGTAATTGCGTATGCAGGTATTACTGGAAATTGGCGGCGTTTTAATATGAAAGGTAATGTGGTATCGGTTGGAGCGAGATCAATCCTAGGATTAGAACCGTATCATTTCGGTCAGCGTTACAGAATCAGTCAGTCATTCAGTCAGGCAGTGAGTAAATATATAAGATATTACCCGGCCTTCACACGTTAAATGTTTGGCTTTCAGGTTGTAATGCACTCATATTTTTTTACTCTTTTTTACTAAACAATCATACGTTTCAATACTCTCTTTCAATTTTTCAATGGGACAGTTCCTTAACAATTTTTTTACTATTGTATGTGTGATCAATTTGACTTGAACGTGGGAAGGCCGGGTAAAGTGAGGAAATTGGAGATTCCCAAAATTTTTAAAATTTAATGAAGTTCGCTTATAACGTACCCTGGTTGTAATAAATTTTTGTTTATAGCTTCTCTTATGGCGAACAGTGGTTATATCAAACTTTTGACTTTAACACACAATTTTTTTTTTCATTTCAGAATTTTCCTATATTATATATATTTAAAAAAAAAATAATTTTAATTTAAATTAACTTTATTTTAATTTAATTTTAAAAAAGGTCCTTTTATGTATATTTTCGTAAAAGTTTGCCAGTAGCCAACCTTTGCTTTATACTTTCTGCTTCAATACATTAGGAGTCTTCAATATTATATGATTTTAAAAAAAATATTTTATTTTGATAGAAACTCGGTAATTTTAGTCTTATTAAGACAAACTATTAATATTTATCTTTTTAATAATTTAATTTATGTTTTATAACTTTTTAAAATGCCCCAAAATAAATAAACTTAGCTATAACCTAACTCCATTTTATTGTAGAAAAATAGAATAGCATAGAAAAAAAAAAAAAAACGTTTTAGAGCAAGGTTCTTAAAAGTTTCTTAAGGGAGGTAAGGTTTTAAAAGTTAAAAAAAGTCGTATTTTCATAATTCTTTTTTGAAGATAGGAATAATGTTGGATTATTTATTTCATATATACGTTATAGCATTATATTTGAAGAATTTTTGAAAAAAATTTCAATTAAAAATTTTAATAAATAAGTCCGTGACAGGGAATCTCCGGAGGCGTTGTTGTTTTGCGGTGAACATCATAACTCGTTACCGGATCATGTGAAATAAAAAAATCGAAATGCGTTTCAAAGGTGACTTGTTTCCTGAGGTAGTGACGAAGAGTTTTTTACAATTTTTTTTGTAGCATTTTGAAGTGAAAAACGATTTTTGCTATACAATTTTGGGAATTTGTTGTTAAAAAATGGGGAAGAAAATGGAATTTACAAAAAAAAAAACTCTTCGTGGTTACCTGATGATTTATATTTATATAGTGTCTAAAATTTCAAAAGTATCGGTCAAGTAGATTTTGAGTTATGATGTTCACGGTCTTCGAACATTTATTTGCGAGAAAATCGGTTTAAAGTTTTTTAAAAACTGATTTATATACCGTATGAGGCCGGTCGCTGGAAACGCTGTATCTTCTTAAGTTTCGCTCTGATTTACTTAAAATTTTGACACAACACGCTCGACATGTTGTGCATTCAGAAAGAGAAATGCAAAAGAGGTTTTATGAGCTACCACCTCTTAAGGAAGTGCAAACACCAATACACCTACACAAAAGAGAAAAAAATATTTCATAGTTCATCATACGTGTAAACTGAAAAAAGAGAACTACATTTTTTGCAAAGTTATCTATAAATCCAAAAAAATAAAATATAAGGGCGTATTAGTTTTACTTCAAAAAAACTTATTATTCCATGATAATTTCAATAAATTATTTAAATTAAAATCTTAAAGATACCAATTTACGAAATTTATGTTTGTCTAAATTTTTGAAAGCAAATTGTGCAAAAATTAATATTATGAGTGAAAAAAAATTATTTTCCCACCTCTCTTCTGATATTACAATGTAATTTAATTATGCAAAGTTAGAATAATTTAAATTTTAAACTTAATATTGCACTATTTTTTCAAGTGCTTTTCAATACAGAGCTTTAAACGAAATCATACGTTGGACAACAACAAAATCCACATTGAAGATCTCTTTTTTTCTCAAATATTTATCAAAAAAAGCATACTCTTTGGTAAGTGCTGGCCATCAAAGAACATGAGCGAAAACACTCATAACAATACAAAACAATTTTGAGATGAAAAACAAAACAGACAAACGGAAAAGTTTAGTTTAATAAAAGAAGTATGTATGCATATCGGACGACGTTAAATGAGAAAAATTAAAATGTTTAAAATTTCATTCATTACTTTTTTTGCGGATTTTTTTTATTGACCACCACAGGGAATTTTAAGAAGAATTTGAGTAGATGTTAGTTTTTTTTATGCATTTTTCGAGTTCAACTTATTCCTTATGTAACACGAAATCTGCATATGTAGTGCTATTGTCGTTAGCAGTGCTGCCACTTTTGACAACTTATTGTAATTTCGACAATTTTTCAATTTGTTGATATGATTTGTATACCACTATGTGGTTTGGGTATAATGACTTTGTGCTGCTGTTTGTAACAACCAAAAATATTTGACCTAGACCCATCTTTAATTATACCGATCGAATCCGAATCACTTTCTGAGTTGATTTAACAATGTCCGTCCGTCCGTCCGTCTGTGTGTCCATGTAAAGCTTGTAATCAAACTGCAGGTCGCAAATATGAATATATTTTGATGAAATTTGGTATATAAGCTTCCATCGGCCATGGGATGAATGCTATTGAAATTGGTGAGAATCGGTCCATGTTCAGACCTAGCCCCCATACAAATGACCCTATGAAATCAACATATATTGCCATAAGATCCAAATTATCATACAAATCTTAGTCAAATTGGGTTTGTATGTATATATTACATCCATTAATCAGTAGTTCAAAAATACTCCCTATACGAAAATGCTTAGTCATAGGCCCCATATAGAGCTGCTTCTCGATCTTCAGTTAAATCTATTAAAAAACAAAAATATTGCACAGATTTTTCTCAAATTTGTTTTGTATATATAAGTGACTTTACCAAATATGGTCATGATAGGTCCATTTTTCGACCTAGTCCCCATATAAATATAGTATCCGATATGAACTTTTTCATATCTGCAGCGAAAAATATTAATAACAAGTAAGAAAATTATAGTCGGTCTAGCCCGACTATACGATACCCTATACCATGGTTTAGAGACCCTATCTCTTAGGCCCAACTAACTGGACATAGAAAATAAGCAAAAACCAAATTTGAGTGGGATTTTTATTAATTTTTTTGGCTGCAGATATGAAAAAGTTCATATCGGATGCTATATCCATATGGGGACCAGGTCCAAAAATGGACCGATCCTGATCATATTTGGTAAAGTCTCTTGTATTTTGCAAAAATATATACAAACAAAATTTGAGAAGAATCAGTGCGATATTTTTGTTTTTTGATAGATTTAAGTGAAGATCGGGATGTAGCTCTATATGGGGCCTATGACTAAGAGTTGTCCAATAGGGATCATTTTTGGACAACTGATTAATGGATGTAATATATACATATAAACCCAATTTGACTAAGATTTGTATGATAATTTGGATCTTATGGCAATATATGTTGATTTCATAGGGGTCATTTGTATGGGGGCTGGGTCTGGACATGGACCGATTCTCACCAATTTCAAAAGTGTTCATCCCATGGCCGGTAAAAGACCAAATTTCGTCAAAATATATTCATATTTGCGACCTGCAGTTTGATTACAAGCTTTACATGGACACACAGACGGACGGACGGACGGACGGACATCGTTAAATCGAATAAGCTAGTGATTCTGATTCGATCGGTATAATTAAAGATGGGTGTAGGTCAAATATTTTTGGTTGTTACAAACAGCAGCACAAAGTCTTTATACCCAAACCACATAGTGGTATAGGGTATAAAAATGACACTCAAATTTGGTTTATGCTTATTTGCTATACCCAATTAGTTGGACCGAAGAGATAGGGTTTCTTAAGCATGGTATAGGGTATCGTATAGTCGGGCTAGACCCACTATAATTTTCTTACTTGTTTTCTTCTGATTTATTGTTTTTCGCCTTTTGTATTAAAGTGTTTATTAAATACTTCGGATAGCAGTTCTGTGTCAAAATTTGTTTTATCTTCATGTGTTTATACCCTATACCACTATGTGATTTGGGTATAATGACTTTGTGCTGCTGTTTGTAACAACCAAAAATATTTGACCTAGACCCATCTTTAATTATACCGATCGAATCAGAATCACTTTCTGAGTTGATTTAACAATGTCCGTCCGTCCGTCCGTCCGTCTGTGTGTCCATGTAAAGCTTGTAATCAAACTGCAGGTCGCAAATATGAATATATTTTGACGAAATTTGGTACATAAGCTTTCATCGGCCAAGGGATGAACGCTATTGAAATTGGTGAGAATCGGTCCATGTTCAGACCTAGCCCCCATACAAATTACCCCTATGAAATCGACATAAATTGCCATAAGATCCAAATTGTCATATAGATCTTACTCAAATTGGGTTTGTATGCGTTCATTACATCCATCCATGAGTAGTCCAAAAATGATCCCTTTGGCCCCATATAGAGCTGCTTCCCGATCTTCATTTAAATCTATTAAAAAACAAAAATATTGTACTGATTCTTCTCAAATTTTGTTTGTACATATTTTTGCAAAATACAAGAGACTTTACCAAATATGATCAGGATTGGTCCATTTTTGGACCTGGTCCCCATATGGATATAGCATCCGATATGAACTTTTTCATATCTGCAGCCAAAAAAATTAATAAAAATCCCACTCAAATTTGGTTTTTGCTTATTTTCTATGTCCAGTTAGTTGGGCCTAAGAGATAGGGTTTCTAAACGCATGGTATAGGGTATCATATAGTCGGTCTAGACCGACTATAATTTTCTTACTTGTTTTTAATTTAAAGTTATCATCGCTTAGTTGTAACACTTTGCTTATAAAATTTAGTGCTGTGTTGATTTTTTGTTTCATTGGTTGTGTTGAATGATAGTTCATTAACCGTCCAGAAGATATGGATTTCATGTACCAATTAGTTATAATTGTATCATTGCTTCGATGAATTTCCATGTCAAGTTATGGAATACAATTATTTTGTTCCGTTTCTATTGTGAAATTTAATTTTGTGTGATAACTGTTAAAAAATTTTAATATTTTAGCTTCATCTTTTCGCTTTATTACAGCGAATAGGTCGTCGACATATTTCGTTATGAATTTTATTTTTATATTTTCAAGTTTAAGTTCGTCAGTGATTTGGTTTAATAGGGTATCCAGTACAATGTCTGCTATAGTTGGGGATATAGGATTACCCATGGGCATGCCATATGTTTGAAAATAATATGTTTCTGCGTTCATAAAATAATTATTATCTTTTAAGCAAAATTTTAGTAAATTTAGAAATTATGATCTTGGCATTTTTGTATGATTTTGTAAGATGTTCCACTGATTCATTTTATTAGCTATAGCTAAATGTATAGGTATGTTTGTGAAAAACGATACCACGTTCAATGATATTAAAAATTCGTCCTCGTCTATATATATTGTTTGTAATTTGTCCTTGGGTTCTACCGAGATTTTTATGGTGCATTCGACTGAAATTATGTTTTTCAAAATAGTTCCTATATATTTACTTTGATAGGTTATAGCATGGTACTTCTAATGGTGACGATATCGGTCTTAATGGTGTATTTATTTTGTGAATCTTCGGAAGTCCATATAACCTGGGTGCTGTTGCGGAATCCGATGTAAGTTTCATCTTTTTATATCTTGAAATATACTCTTGTTTATATAATTCCATTATTAGTTTGTTGTTCGTTCTCTGAAGTTTTTTGGTAGGATCTATTTTGTATTTTCTTATATGTTGTTTTATCTTCTAATAATCTTTCCATTTCTTTTTTGTAATCGCATCTGTACATTATGACGGTTTTGTTTCCTTTGTCTGATTTTGTTATAACAATATCTTTATTATATTTTTTCAAAAATCCCCTCGTTTTATCATTTTTGATTTCAATAAATTCATAAGAAATAGCAACAAATACTTACCAGTTTTAGTACCTAATCTTAAAGCTGTATGTAATAGAAATAAAATAAATTTTGTTTCATGAAATTCCATGAATAAATTCGTTTCTTTTTTCCGATAAAGTGAAAGTACCTAGTTTTGACAGAAAAAGGATTTTTTTACTAGCATTACCATTATTAATTTATTTATTTCATTTCAAAATTAGAAGATAATATAAGAGCAATAGCTGCATAGGCCTTCAGCTCTGAATGTGTTATAACTTACGTACTAGTTATAAAGTCTTTAATTTCTATAAGATTATACATATTTGATTCTTTTACAATTTTTGTAATATTTTCAGGAAAGAGATTTGATTTTATCGGATCTATACCACTATGTGGTTTGGGTATAATGAATTTGTGCTGCTGTTTGTAACAACCAAAAATATTTGACCCAGACCCATCTTTAATTATACCGATCGAATCAGAATCACTTTTTGAGTTGATTTAACAATGTCCGTCCGTCCGTCCGTCTGTGTGTCCATGTAAAGCTTGTAATCAAACTTCAGGTCGCAAATATGAATATATTTTGATGAAATTTGGTATATAAGCTTCTATCGGCCATGGGATGAACGTTATTGACTATAATTTTCTAACTTGTTTTGTTTTTTAATAGATTTAAGTGAAGATCGGGAAGCAGCTCTATATGGGGTCAAAGGGATAATTTTTGGACTACTCATTAATGGATGTAATGAACGCATACAAACCCAATTTGAGTAAGATCTATATGACAATTTGGATCTTATGGCAATTTATGTCGATTTCATATGGGTAATATGTATGGGGGCTAGGTCTGAACATGGACCGATTCTCACCAATTTCAATAGCGTTCATCTCGTGGCTGATAAAAGCTCATGTACCAAATTTCATCAAAATACATTCATATTTGCGACCTGCAGTTTGATTACAAACTTTACATGGACACACAGACGGACGGACGGACGGACATTGTTAAATCAACTCAGAAAGTGATTCTGATACGATCGGTATAATTAAAGATGGGTCTAGGTCAAATATTTTTGGTCGTTACAAACAGCAGCACAAAGTCATTATACCCAAACCACATAGTGGTATAGGGTATAAATATTGCACTGATTCTTCTCAAATTTTGTTTGTATATGTTTTTGCAAAATACAAGAGACGTTACCAACCATGGTCAGGATCGGTCCATTTTTGGACCTAGTCCCTATATAGATATAGCATCCGATATGAACTTTTTCATATCTGCAGCCAAAAAAATTAATAAAAATCCCACTCAAATTTGGATTTTGCTTATTTTCTATGTCCAGTTAGTTGGGCCTAAGAGATAGGGTTTCCTAACGCATGGTATAGGGTATCGTATAGTCGTTCTAGACCGACTATAACTTTCTTACTTATTTTTATAATATACTAGCTGGACCCGGCAAACGTTGTTTTGCCCTCAATGAATTTTTATTTTAGTTAGAATCTGTATATACCTATATAAAATATGTGACGAAGATCTCCAGATAATAAAATGAGAGCTTCACCAAAAAATCTTTCATTGCCTTTCAAATCTTTTATCAAATCAAATCACAATGTTTGTGAGCCATGTTATATTCATCCCAAATAATAATATTGAATTTTTGCAGAACTTTTGCCATACCGGAATGTTTTTTTATATTACGGCATTACGGCATTACGGCTTCTCATTCGTTTGGTTTGTACGTTTAACGGTGATTTGAGTGCTGAATGAGCTGTACGACCACCATGCAATAATGTTGCGGCTATTCCGGATAAAGCAATAGCTAATGCAATTTTTCCTTCCTTTTTGGTTAGAATATTTGTACATAAAAACGTTTGTGAATTTTGTAACTTTAAAAATTTAAATAAATTTGACAAGTCATTACTTTTCGAACGCCAGCGCCATCTACCGGGTCAAAAAAAAATTTGGCATCATCTAACATACATATATGTACATTCTTAGTTTCAGTAAAATCGCACCGTAAATAAGAATATTCGAAATGACTTTACCCCAGCGCCACTTATCGGGTCCATTTATACATACAAAAATTTCCTATGATAAAACATACATACATTCTGAATTACAGTCAAATCGCACTGAAAATAGGAATTTTGTTTATAACTTGACCCCAATGGGTTAAAAAAAAAACACAAAAGAGCTCGAACCAAACCTATGGTGCAAATCTTAGCTGCTCGACAGCTCTTATGATTCCGGAGATCATTCGTTACACACAAATGCACCAACGTTTTTATATATATAGATAGGTTTCTTTAATGTTCATTCCATAGGCAATTGGAATAGGATTTTTGGTATTAACGTAATACAGAAGTACAGCTTTTAGACTCTTCTTAGATGAATCAATAAATATAAGCCAGTCCTCGTGGTTATACTCAAAACTCTTTGCATTCATTATTCCTTTAATATCGTTGCAATAAGTAAACGTGTTATCATCGTTTACTGAAAAGAACGGCAGAGAGCTAACTCGACGCTTACGAAAGCTGGTAACATTGACACCAGGTTCAAGTAGATGAAGAGTTTTTAAGTCTGCAGCTAAAATTTCTGATTTTTAGACAGAGTCAGTCTCCGAGCCAATTCATGTAAATGTTCTTGCGGCATTAATGTTGGTCTTGGGATAACTTCAATTTCTGTGTAATCACTACCTGCGCAATAAAGGGTTCCTGTTTCAGCGATTGTTCCATCAAGATAATGACTAGGACTTCGAAATTGTAGCACAGGTACTGGGAGCATGGCTGATGGTACAGCATTGTATACAAAACTCTTTCGCCTATATGTATTCAACTTTTTTATAGGACTATTTTGGCACACGTAGCACGTAGCGTCATTATGTTCACCTGGATCTAACCACCGCATAAGAATACCAAACTGCATTGAATTTCGTTGATCTTCAGCGAGAGTTCAAAAAAAAAAAAAAATTAATTACCTTTGGACCACAAAATTAAGCCGTTATAACAAATTCGACAGCAATGCTTCGGCGTCCACAATTCATTCGGAAAAACTTTTAGCTCAAAATACCTTTTATAAATGTCTTCAATTATACCCTCCTATACCACTATGTGGTTTGGGTATAATGACTTTGTGCTGCTGTTTGTAACTACTAAAAATATTTGACCTAGACCCATCTTTTATTATACCGATCGAATCAGAATCACTATCTGATTCGATTTAACGATGTCCGTCCGTCCGTCCGTCCGTCGTCTGTGTGTCCATGTAAAGCTTGTTATCAAACTGCAGGTCGCAAATATAAAAATATTTTGATAAAATTTGGTATATAAGCTTTTATCAGCCACAGAATGAACGCTATTAAAATTGGTGAGAATCGGTCCATGTTCAGACCTAGCCCCCATACAAATGATCCCTATGAAATCGATTTAAATTGCCATAAGATCCAAGTTATCATATAAATCTTAGTCAAATTGGGTTTTTATGTATTTATTACATCCGTTAATCAGTGGTCCAAAAATTATCCCTATGGGACAACTCTTAGTCATAGACCCCATATAGAGCTGCTTCCCGATCTTCACTTAAATCTATCAAAAAACAAAAATATTGCACGGATTCTCTTCAAATTTTTGCAAAATACAAGAGACTTTACCAAACATGGTCAGGATCGGTCCATTTTTCGGCCTAGTCCCCATATAGATATAGCAGCCGATATGAACTTTTTCATAGCTGCAGAAAAAAAAATTAATAAAAATCCCACTCAAATTTGGTTTATGCTTATTTTCTATATCCAGTTAGTTGGGCCTGAGAGATGGGGTCTCTAAACGCATGGTATAATTTTCTTATTTGTTTTTGTGTTGTAGAGTGTAATCAGGTAGGATATAAAATTTAATAACACTATTTTCTGTAGCTACACTAAAGGATACGGATCTGCTAGATTTCGATCCATCCGTGTAGGGGAATTTATAATTATTAAGCTTATTTTTTAGTTCATAGTACAGCTTACGGTACTGATCTGACCTACAAATGGATTTTGTAAAGTTATGTAAAGATGTGTTGATTACAATTTTCTTCAAATTAGATGGAGGATATTGTTAAGGATTAGGTTCAATAATTTCGGGGGTAGACCTAATTTCCTACTGGTTTGGATTGTGCGATAGATAGTTGACGGTATACGTGGTATTTTTCTGGACTTCCGGTTTTTTTACCAATCCTAATATTGGAGTGTTTGTGCTAAAAGCTAAAGATTTTAAAAGCTTTGCAGTTAAAAGTGTTGTCGGTTCTTCAACTGATAAAATGCTAGATTCAAAAAGAATATTATTAACTAGTTGATTGTGTGGCGCCTAGGCGCCCGTTTAAAAATTATGAATAAAACAGTTTAAATTTAAATACACGAAATATTTATAATAAATTATATTTCTTTTAATATAGTAGTAAATTGAAAATTATATTGTTACATATGTACATGTGCAGGAATTACTGGAAACTGGCGGCGTTTTAATATGAAAGGTAATGTGGTGTCGGTTGGGGCGAGGTCAATCCTAGGAATTAGAACCGTATCGTTTTAGTCAGCGTTACAGAATCAGTCGGTCTCTCAATCAGTCAGAGAGTGAGGGATCAGCGTAAATATATTAAAGATATTACCCGCCCTTCACACGTTAAATTTTTGGCTGTCAGGTTGTAATGCACTCATACTTTTTTATTCTTTTTTACTAAACAATCATACGTTTCAATTCTCTATTTCAATTTTTCAATGGGACAGTTGCTTAACAATTTTTTGACTATTGTATGTGTGATCAATTTGACTTGAACGTGGGAAGGCCGGGTAGAGTGAGGAGATTGGAGATTCACAAAATTATTAAAATTTAATGAAGTTCGCTTATAACGTACCCTGGTTGTAATAAATTTTTTTTATAGCGAAGAATTTCTTCGGTCCCAAGAGTTTTAATCACATTTTTCATACAAATTGCTTCTTTTATAGCGAAAAGTGGTTATATCAAACTTTTGACTTCAACAAACAATTTTTTTTTCAATTTCAGAATTTTCCTATATTATCAGGCATGTCACAGAACCAAAATCGTAACGAAAGTGGAATTGAATTCCTATTTGACTTCTTTAGAAAATTAAAATCGATCATTTTTTGTGGAATAAAACCACTTTCAATTTCCTAAGTGGAATTGAAATTTTCAGTATCTTTTGCACCAAAAAACTAATAAACACAACATATTACAAATAAAGAATTTAGTTTTATTTTATATTTTTGCAAAATAAATACACTTATAGCTTTAAAATTTATTTTATTACCAAATTAAGAGAAAGTCATGATCAAATGACAAAATCGAAAACGATTTAACGATTTCGATTTAACGTTGTATTGCCACCTTTTTTTAATCGTACAAAATAATTAGTTTTCTTACAAAAATCAACTCTGACAGAAAAAACCAAAACAAACCAAAAAAAATTAAGAATAAATTAGAAAACATGTAAGTATTCATTTTTATTTTAACATTTATTTTAACTTATTTTTTGTTAAAGGGGAAAACATCGGAATGCAGACCAAGAAAGAATATTTATTGAGTTCATGGAATGCCATCAACATATAGCCAGGGGGTTTGTTAAGGGAGACCGGGTTGTTGTGGACTCTTACTGGGCAGACTTGATATCACAAATGTATTTGATATATCAAATATCGTCGACGCAGTTTTTCAACATAATTATGATTTTGCTCCGATTTAATTACCGCACCTATTGATATGCCGGGCATTTTATTTTTTTAAAATAAAATTACAAAATATTTTCACAATTTTTATTATTTTTTTTGTTTGTTTACAACAATCATCTGTTTTATGTTTACGTTGCGTTGCCATACTATCGCCCAAAAACGAATCTTCAACTTAAATCGATTTTAATGAAAACGAACAAAAACTGAAAAAGCAAAAACAATATTGATCGAAATAGTAACTTCGAAATCAAATCGATTTCCATCGAAATTTGTGACATGCCTGTATATATATTTTTAAGAAATTAATTTTAATTTAATTTAATTTTAATACAAAACAAAAATTTCGATTTTCAAATTAAGTTTTGTAAAAGGTCCTTTTATGTATATTTTCGCAAAAGTTTGCCAGTAGCCAACCTTTGCTTTGTACTTTCTGCTTCTATACATAAGGAGTTTTTAATATTATATGATTTTAAAAAAATATTTTATTTTGATAGACACTCGGTAATTTTAGTCTTTTTAAGGCAAACTATTAATATGTATCTTTTTAATAATTTAATTTATGTTTTATAACTTTTTAAAATGCATCAAAATAAATAAACTTTTTCAACTAAAAAAAAGTTTTTAAACCTTTCGGACAATGCAAAAAAATACTACGGTTATAACGAACTTAGTCTAACTAATTTGGTCGGTCCCGCCGAGTTCGTTAGAACCAAACTCCACTGTACTGTAAAAAAAATAGAATAGCATAAAAAACACGTTTTAGAGCAAGGTTCCTAAAAGTTTCTAAAGGGTGGAGGGGGGGGGGGGGGTTTAAAAGTTAAAAAAAGTGGTATTTTCATAATTATTTTATTTATTTCATATGTACGTTATAACATTTGAACAATCTTTGAAAAAATTTTCAATTAAAAATTTTAATAAATAAGTCCGTGACAGGGAATCTCCGGAGGCGTTGTTTTTTTGCGGTGAACATCATAACTCGTTACCGGATCATGTGAAATAAAAAATCGAAATGCATTTCAAAGGCGACATGTTTCCTGAGGTAGTGACGAAGAGTTTTTTAAAATTTTTTGTTGCAGCATTTTGAAGTGAAAAACGATTTTTGTTATACAATTTCGGGAATTTGTTGTTAAAAAATGGGGAAGAAAATGGAATTAAAAAAACTCTCCGTGGTTACCTGATGATTTATGTGTAGATATAGTGTCTAAAATTTCAAAAGAATCGGTCAGGTAGATTTTGAGTTATGATGTTCACGGACTTCGAACATTTATTTGCGAGAAAATCGGTTTAAAGTTTTCTAAAAACTGATTTATATAACGTATGAGGCCGGTCGCTGAAAACGCTGTATCGTTTTAAGTTTTGCTCTGATTTACTTCAAATTTTGATACAACACGCTCGGCATGTTGTGCATTCAGAAAGAGAAATGCAAAAAAAGGTTCTATAACCTACCACCCCTTAAGGAAGTGCAAACACCAATACACCTACACAAAAGAGAAAAAAATATTTCATAGTTCATCATACATGTAAACTGAAAAAGAGAACTAAATTTTTTGAAAAGTTATCTATAAATCCAAAAAATAAAAAATCAGAGCGTATTAGTTTTATTTCAGAAAAAAACTTATTATTCCAAATTGCCTTTATTTCTTTCAATAAATTCTTCAAATTAAAATCTTAAATATACCTATTTACGTAATTTATGGTTGTCAACATTTTTTGAAAGCAAATTATGCAAAAATTAATATTATGAATGAAAAAAAATTATTTTCCCACCTCTCTTCTTAAATTACAATGTAATTTAATTATGCAAAGTTAGAATAATTTAAATTTTAAACTTAATATTGCACTATTTTTTTAAGTGCTTTTCAATACAGAGCTTTATATGAAATCATACGGTAGACAACAACAAAATCCACATTGAAGATCTCTTTTTTTTTCAAATATTTATCAAAAAAAGCACACTCTTTGCTGGCCATCAGAGAACCTGAGCGAAAGCACTCCTAACACTACAAAACAATTTTGATAAAAATGTTTAAAATTTCCTTCATTACTTTTTTTTGCAGAATTTTTTCATTGACCAACAAAGGGAATTTAAAGAAGAATTTGAATAGATATTAGTTTTTTGATGCTTTTCTTGTGTTCATCTTATTCCATATGTAACACGAAATCTTCATATGTAGTGCTATTGTCGTTAGCAGTGCTGCTAATTTTGACAACTTATTTTAATTTCGACGATTTTTCAATTTGTTAAAATGATTTGTTAAATTTGTTAAAATGATTTGTTAAATTTGTTAGAATGATGATTGAGATTTCAAGGGTTAATAATTAATGGGTTGTTTATCGAAAATTGATAGTTTTAGTTCAGTGTAAATGTAAATTACAAAATATTTATATATTTAATTCTGGGTCAAGTCGTTTCAAAACGGGAACACCTTGAATAGCATCTCCATTTAAGATTTAAGTTTTATTTACGGCGATACTTTAAACCTATATTATATGTTTCAGCTATAGATACATGTCAATAAAGTTATTGAGTTGATCGCTGTGTTAAATTTTTTTCGTTGAAATTTCATCACTAATACATTTTTATATATAGAAATAAATAAATTTTATTGCTTCCTTTTGTAATATTTTTTCGAGTTTTATAAGCGGTAAAATTTCCTTGACAATTTCTTGTTTTAAAAATGACAATTTTGGATTTAGTTTCCAAAATTGTAGATTTTCAGAAGATTTTATTAGCAGCACTGGTCGGTAACAAAGAAGAGAGAAAATTGTATGTGTGTTTGTATAAAATGAGAAAGATTAAATTTTGTTTGTGTATTTCACATAGCTTTGTAGGGAGTGCTAAGTGTGTGTATTATTTCAGCGTTACAGAATCAGTCAGTCAGTCAGTGAGTCAGGATCAGCGTAAATATATATAAGATTGGAGTTGTACGAAACGCTCCGAGGGAATGTCTTATTGCTGAATTAATCTTGCTCTTAATTTTCCGTAATTGTGATGTAAATCGGTAGTGCATAATTAATTTTAGATAAAAGTAGTGATTTGATGACATATTCATTCTTGGACTTGATAAACACTTTAATATCTTTAAGCGGGTTGATAGTGACGAAGCTATATAATCTATATGTTGATTCCATCTTAAAATAATTTCGACTTTTATTGATTTTTGCAGACTATAGCGGATCAAAAAATATAGTGGTTACCCATAGTGCATACATATAAAGATCCCCATATCATTTGGAAGAAATTTTATCAAAAAAAAAATGTCAGCCAAAAAAAAAAAATGTCAGCCAAAAAAAAAGAAAAAATTAAAAAAATCTCGGTACACGTACACCGCAACGTAATTAGCAATACTAATTGTAATAAATTAACTTTGTAAAATTATCAGTGTCACAATACAATTACAATTCCCTCTAGAATAATTAAGTATTTGGCAACTATAAAAGCTTTTCATGTTACAAGACTTTTAATTCAGATGCCTATGCTAAGGTAGAGAAAGCTAAATTGAAAAAAACTCAGCTTGTTCATTAGGGTTATGTCTTTTTTTGGTGACATCCTCCAGTTCCAAAACCGTGTAGGGGATGGACAAACTCTAAGAACTGCGATTTCACCAAATGTATTGAAGTTTTGTCCATACGATTTTTTTAAATCAAAAGAAGTGATATTTTACTCCAAACAACATATTTTGTTGTGGTTTTCTTACTTAATCGTACTTACAAAGTCATTATCCACCATTTTGAGTATTAATGAAAATATCTGAGAAGGTGGAGAAATTAGTGTTTGAATTTAATAATTTCTTTTACCTGAAAGTTTTTAAAATTAAATATAAGAAAAGCAAAAGAGCTGTTACAAAAACGCCAACATTTTGACAAAAAATTTAACTAGGTTTGAAGATTCTCTTGAAGAATATCGAGAAGTAACATTGATACATCGTTATCTGAAAGGTATGTAGTGATTTCGAAAGATATGTATAATCTGTGAAAGAAGCTTGATCTAAAACCAAGGCGTTTTGTTTAAATAAAATAAGATAATAAAACGTTAGTTCTGTTTTGATCAAATAAATATAAAACTTCCTGTTAGAAGTTGAATATTACAAAATAAAAGAAAGATTTGAAGAACAATCTGAATCAAAAAGTATTCACGAAGTATAATCGTATATTGTTCATACTAACTCTTGTATAGGCAGTATAAACAATTGTACAGTTCCAATATTCAGAAGAAAGCTGAAGATGAAAAACTCATGTTATTCGAAAGTAGCTGATTAATAAGTTAAACTAATACACATAAAATAAATTAGACCGATATCTATACGATAATCTGGATCTGACTGCAATTTTAGCCGATCTCATAGGGGTTGTTTGAATTGGCACTAGGTCTTAACATTAACCGATTGTCACCAATTTCAATAGACATCTTCCTATAGTCGTCAAAAATTCATCAAAATGTATTTATCAAAATATATTTATATTTGCTGCCTGTAGTGTAACTTCTAAATTTTCATGGACACACAGACAGTCTGGTGAGCGGATGGACGGACGTCGACAAATTGACTCAGAAAATTATAATAAAAGGTTGGTCAAATAGTTTTGATAGTTGCAAACATCAGCACGAACTCATTCTACCAAATATTACTTTCAAGCGAGAAGTGGCAAAGAAATTTTTTGTTTTACCTATAACTTTAAGGTTGAAGCACAATGTTTGATATGCTTTCAAATCATTCAGACTAACACAAAATATCGTATTGAAAGGCATTTTAAGACAGATATTTTTTTTTCGTGTATGGAATAAAAACAAGAAAATTTTTTTTTATATGTATTGTTTTTTGCACTTCTATAAGAAAGTTTTGGGCACCACTGCATCATACCCTAACAACACAGTGCTACAGGATATAAAAACGTTTGACAGTCAAAATATGTCAAATCAAAATATTACTCAAAAGCGTTTATTCCTGGGAAAAACTGTGTAACCTTATACATGATAAACTGATAAACTAGAAGATATTACGAGAAAGTCGGATCTAATTGAGCTTAAAGCAAATATTGATGAACTGAAGAAGGAAATTAAAAAAAAATTTTAAAAGTAGCTACTCCATCTAGCGCTGTCTCCAATTTTGTCCATGTTTCTCTTATAGTATTAAAAAAATTGATAGTTTCTATTAAATATTAAAAATTATTCAAGTATACATGATCTCGAATCGAACAAAACTAATGATTTATTTTGATACTATTCCCCGAATGCAATTAATTACTGCAATAGGTATTTCCATTTTGTGTTTATTTAAATCTCTGATGAAAGTATATAATTAAACAAATCGGCTTTTAATTTAAAGTTACTACTTTTTAAAGATATATCTGATGCTTGTGTTCATATTATTTTTCTCTTCAAAGTACGCTACTTTTTGTTTTGTAATCGCTTCGACTTACAGGTCCGATTGAATTATGGACATTGACAAATCACTCTTTTTTTGTTCTGCCATTATTTTTATAATAATTTGGCTGGGGCTGGTAAAGCTATTTAAATCGCACCTATACTACCTTCTATACCACTACCTGGTTAGGGTATAATGACTTTGTGCTGATGTTTGTAACTATCAAAAATATTTGACCTAGACCCACCTTTTATTATACCGATCGACTCAGAATAACTTTTTGAGACGGTTTAGCAATCTCCGATAATGAAATTTGGTATATAAGCTTCTATCGGCCATAGCATGAACGCTATTGAAATTGGTGAATATCGGTTCATGATCAGACCTAGTCCCTACACAAATGGCCCCTATGAAATCGACTGCTTCCAGATTTTTCTCAAATTTGGTATTTATATATTTACCAAATATGGTCGTTGCACTTTTTGACCTAATCCCCATATAAATATAGCATCCGATATCAACTTTTTCATATTCGAAGGCAATAAAATTAATAACAATGCCACTCAAATTTGGTTTATGCTTATTTTCTATATCCAATTAAATATAAACGTTTTTGTTCCGAATCACCACAATTAAATTACAAAGAAAAGAACAATGTTTCTAGCCAAAAAGCGGGTTAATTGTAATTGATGCAATACATTTTGTCGGATTTGGTTGGTACACAATTCTGACAAAAATTCTAACCAGACTAGAAAGTAGTGTCAACTATATCAAAATTTCAATAAGCTATTATTGATTATACTTCAGTTTTCCTTAGATTCAGTTTGAAGAATACGAGTAGATCCTTTTGTTAATGATGTAATTAAAATCAAGTCATTTATCCATTAAAGTAATTGTTACTGCTTATTGTTAATTGATTACATACCTACAAGATATGTTATTTAAAAATAACATAAATATTCTCAAAAAATTGAGCACACTTTTTACCAAATTAAATTAGACTTAAAGCAATAATAATTCCGTATGTTTAATTCTAAAAAACGCCTAGAGTTATAATAATTGAATATCCCTAATAATGCTCCCTTTATTCCCACATTATTATTGCTTATTCATTATTTTCTTATTCCATATTTTATTTAGTTTAATGTTTTATTTATTGTTTATCACTTTATACTTTCCATTCAATGTTATCTATTACTTCATTTTTAATTATTATTGTTGTTGTATTTTATCTAAATTTTATCTTTATTATTTCATCATTCAAACCGGTCTTACCGTTACTTTTAAAACAATATAAAAGAGCTTACCAATGTAAAATAATGATGATTATGAAATATTGAGTTCTACCAAAGTGTTGTTTTGAATTTTTAAATATAAATAAATAAATATTTGAATGAATTCTTAAAATTACGCACAAATTGTTTTATTACTGGCGCAGTCGAGTGTTACGAACCAATTTAAAAAAAAATTAAGGAAAAGACTTTTAATCGTTTTTTCAACAAGTAAAATTTTTTAAATAATTTTTCATAAAACAAAAATTGATAACTAGCAAAGAAGAACACAAAACTTTAAACATAGTGTTAAAAATAGTAGTTATTGATAAAAAAAGTGCGTAATTAAGAACATTTAATAGTTTAACATAATTAACAACATATTACAACTAAATCTAATATAAAGAATTTTAAATAAATTGTAACAGAAAAGTTACAATAAAGAAACAAACACAAAAAACATATACCTAAGTATAAGAATATCAGAAGCAGTTCCTTGCTGCTAACGACAACAATAAGTCTCCAAATTATAAAATACAACAAAACAGTTACAATTTATTAACATTAGAAGAATAAGAAAAAAAAACAACAACAAAATAAGGTCATATTTTTGCTAAACCAATTATTTTGAAAGTGGAATAATATAACCACGATTAAAAAACTTTGATTTAAAAATAAAAACAACAAGAAAGAAAAACTCAAAAGAAACAACAAGGAAACCAAAAACAAACAAAAAATTGAAAGAGGAAAGAAAAGCAACAACAGCTACGAGCTCGAAGTTCTTAAAACAACAACTATACATATGTATATTAAAAATTAAATCAAGAAATAAAAAAACTCAAAATTCTAACAGACTAGAAAAAAAAACAACAAAAATAACACTAGGAACAGTGATCGAAATTAACAACAACGGCAACAAATAATAAGCATATCAACAATTCAGCATAAAACAAGTAAGAAAATTATAGTCGGTCTAGACCGACTATACGATACCCTATACCATGCGTTTAGAAACCCTATCTCTTAGGCCCAACTAACTGGACATTGAAAATAAGCAAAAACCAAATTTGAGTGGGATTTTTATTAATTTTTTTGGCTGCAGATATGAAAAAGTTCATATCGGATGCTATATCTATAAAGGGACTAGGTCCAAAAATGGACCGATCCTGATCATGTTTGGTAAAATCTCTTGTATTTTGCAAAAATATATACAAACAAAATATGAGAAGAATCAGTGCAATATTTTTGTTTTTTAATAGATTTAAGTGAAGATCGGGAGGCAGCTCTATATGGGGTCAAAGGGATCATTTTTGGACCACTCATTAGTGGATGTAATGAACGCATACAGACCCAATTTGAGTAAGATCTATATGACAATTTGGATCTTATGGCAATTTATGTCGATTTCATATGGGTAATTTGTATGGGGGCTAGGTCTGAACATGGACCGATTCTCACCAATTTCAATAGCGTTCATCCCATGACCGATAAAAGCTTATATACCAAATTTCATCAAAATATATTCATATTTGCGACCTGCAGTTTGATTACAAGCTTTACATGGACACACAGACGGACGGACGGACGGACGGACGGACGGACGGACGGACATTGTTAAATCAACTCAAAAAGTGATTCTGATTCGATCGGTATAATTAAAGATGGGTCTAGGTCAAATATTTTTGGTTGTTACAAACAGCAGCACAAAGTCATTATACCCAAACCACATAGTGGTATAGGGTATAACAACAAATACTGTTAAGAGAATGGAGGCGTTTAAGCTTTTGTCAGGTGTTCCAGAATTCGATGGGAAAGCTGAGGAACTACAAATGTTTACAAAACATGTTGAGGAGATTCGTCAATATGTTGATGCAGCCCTCGTAACATTATTTGATTTAAGAGTAAGGACGAAAATTGTCGGCAGAACAAATATTACATTGATAAATAATGACAATCCTTGTACTTGGGAGGAAATTAAGGTAATCTTAAGATTAAATTTTAATATTTCAGATAGTGTAGAGAGCATTATTAATAAGATTAAAATAGCGGAAATTAAGACTAACATAGATGATTTTTATGATTACATGCTACAATTGTTAACTAAACTAAATTTAAAAACAAGCATAGACAGAGATAATCAACAATGGTTTAGTTGTAGCAATAATGAGAGATTGGTTCTGAAAATTTTCATTAGTAAGCTGCCAAATGAACCAAAACTAGTGATGAATTCTAGAAATCCTGAATCATTACTAAAGGCAAAAGAGATATTAGTCGAAACCGAATATTTTTACTCTAAAAGAACACCTTCTCAATCTTTTTCATCTAATAGCAATCAAAATTTTTCAAGTAATCGTAATAGAAACTTTACTAATTCTCTAGCTCAAACAAACAATCCTAATTATACTAATTTCAATCAATATATGCAAAATTCTGGAAATTTTCAAACAGGACAAAACAATACTAATTCATATTTCAATATATACAGACAAAATAATTCTAGACATTTTTGTGGAAATGAAAATAATTACCAGAATTCTAATAATACTTTTCCAAATACTTCTTTAAATTCAAGCCAATATCGGCAACAAAATTCTGGAAATTTCAATCAGAATAATTATAGTAATAAAAATGAACATAATTCAGGAAATATTAGTGCACAAAACTCACAACGGACAAGTATAAATAAAACTGCTAAAATGGAAATTGATGATATTAATGTGTCAAATTTTCAATTATTGGCCGAAGAACTCTACCCTGCATAGTGGTGAAAACTAAAACTGTTCCGATAAGATTACTAGTGGACACAGGATCAGGAACTACTCTCATAAGAAGAGGCTTATTTCATAGCTCGTTTAGAACAGAACTTGAACGTCCAATAATTATAAATAGTATATGTTCAAAAACTATTACTACTTCGAAAATTACCATTCCACTATTTAAGGAATTTAATTCACCTAACGCTAAGTTGGAAATGCTAGAAACTGACATATTTAATGATTTTGATGGTATAATAGGGTGTAATATTCTAAGACCATTGGGTGCTAAAATTGATTTGAAGGAAAATTTATTAATAACCTCTAATGCGAAAATTCCACTAATATTTGATAATGCTACAGGTGAATATACCGAAGGGGACAAATCATATTTAGAGTCTATATTAGTAGATATAAATTTTAATGAGCCAAGAATGGACTATTTGAATGAAAAATTGAAAACTGAGAATTTGAATAATGAGGAAATTAGAGAGTTAGGAAGGATTATTAGACATTTTAAGGACGTTTTTTATATTGAAGGCGAAAATTTATCTTCCGTAGGTAAATATAAACATAGAATACCCACAATAAATCATATTCCTGTATATTCACGGACGTATCGCTTCCCGGAAATTCATAAGTTAGAAGTAGAAAAGCAGGTTAACGAAATGTTAAAATCAGGTATAATTACTAAATCCTGCAGCCCATATAATGCTCCCATTTGGGTCGTTCCCAAGAAAATTGACAATTCTGGAAATCAGAAATGGAGAGTAGTAGTTGACTACAGGAAACTGAATGAAGTGACAATTGAGGATAAATTTCCAATACCAAATATGGAGGACCTTTTTGCAAAGTTAGGAAACTCACAGTATTTTAGTACCTTAGATTTAGCAAAAGGATTCCACCAAATTCGAATTTTACCTGAAGATGGAAATAAGACGGCATTTTCACTTCAACGGGACATTATGAATTCACGAGGATGCCTTTCGGTCTTGAAAATGCTCCAGCCTCATTCCAGATACCAAATATGGAGGACCTTTTTGCAAAGTTAGGAAACTCACAGTATTTTAGTACTTTAGATTTAGCAAAAGGATTCCACCAAATTCGAATTTTACCTGAAGATGGAAATAAGACGGCATTTTCCACTTCAACGGGACATTATGAATTCACGAGGATGCCTTTCGGTCTTGAAAATGCTCCAGCCTCATTCCAGAGGATGATGAATGAAGTTCTACATGACTATATAAATAATATATGCGTTGTCTACTTAGACGATATTTTAGTATTTTCCACTTCTCTTCAAGAGCATATTTTAGCGTTGAAAAACATTTTCCGGAGATTATCCGAGTACAACTTAAAGGTTCAAGTTGATAAATGTAATTTTTTTAAACATGAATCCGAATATTTAGGACATATAATAACACCTGACGGTATTAAACCAAATCCTGACAAGATACAAATTATAGGCAAAATTTCAATACCGAAGACTATAAAAGAGATAAGATCATTTCTAGGCTTAACTGGTTTCTACCGGAAATTTATAGGAGATTATAGCCGAATAGCTTTGCCTATGATTTCATATTTGAAGAAAGGTTCGGTTATTAACGTAAATGATCAAAGATACATTGATTCCTTTAATAAATTAAAGAAAATTTTATGTACAACTCCAGTTTTGGCATATCCAAATTTTAATAATTTATTTGTTTTGACCACTGATGCAAGTAATGAGGCATTAGGTGCGGTGTTGTCGCAGAATGGGCATCCCATCGCTTATACATCGCGTACTTTAAATAGACATGAAGTAAACTATAGCGCTATAGAAAAGGAGTTGTTAGCGATCGTTTGGTCTGTGAAATATTTTAGACCGTATTTATTTGGTAGGAAGTTTTAAATCCAAACTGATCATCGCCCTCTTGTATGGCTAAATTCATTAAAGGAACCCAACATGAAATTACAAAGATGGAAGATTCAGTTAAATGAATACGATTTTGACATGGAATATATTGAGGGAAAAACAAACCAAGTAGCGGATTATCTTAGCCGTTTAGATGTAAATGTTTTAGAGGAAGGAGAGCATACAATTCAATCAGATTTAGCCACAATTCATAGTGGAAAGGAAAATTTAAATGATCATATTTGTATTTCGGAATCTCCCGTTAATATATATAAAAATCAAGTTATAATAACTTTAGGAAAAAATTATAAATATGAAAGGGAAAATTTATATGGGAAGAAGATCAGACATACAATTATAATAAAGGAATATTTTGAGGAAAAGGTGCTGGAATTTTTAAAACAGATTTTTCCGATAAAGGGAACTGTTGCAATATTTTGTGACAATTTTGAAATATTTAAATATTTTCAGGAAACTTTAGTACAATATTTTTCAAATGCACCGGAGATGAAATTTATAAAATGCTCTAAATTAATAAAGGACATTTTTGATAAAGAGAATCTTTTGGAGATAATAGAGAAATACCATACTGAGAAAAATCATAGAGGAATTGAGGAGACATTTTTAGAATTAAAAAATATAATTTATTACCCAAATTTAAAGGAGAAAATTCATAAATTTATAAATAATTGCGTTATTTGTAATATGTGTAAGTTTGACAGACGGCCTATAAGGACAAAATTATGCGTAACTGAAACTCCTGTAAAATCGAATGAAATTGTTCATATTGATGTATGGTTTTTGAATAAAAGTACAACTTTTTTAACATGCATTGACAAACTTACGAAACATGTGTCGGTTCATTATCTAAGTGACAAAAATTCATTGACTTTAGTGGAAATGCTGAGGGAAAGATTTGCTATTTTGGGGAGACCAATTAAAATTGTAGCTGATAATGAGTTTAACACAGCGTATATTAGAGACTTTCTTAATTCAGAGGAAATTAATTTTCATTTTACTTCCCCTAATACCCACACGGGTAATTCAGATATAGAGCGTTTCCACCTAACGTTAAATGAACATATCAGACTCTTTAAATTAGAAGGGAAAAATAATGAGGATTTTGATGATAAAGCCCTAGTGTACAAGTCTGTTCAAATATATAATGATACTATTCATAGTACTACAGGATACAAACCAAACGATTTGTTACATAATAAGGTGGATAAGTCCATTTGGCAAACGTTACACAATATTGTACATGGTAACAAAATTGAAAGGGTTGACAAAATTAACCAGAATAGAGAAGATTGTCATGAATATAGAGAAAGAGAATTAGTAAAGAATCTCGGTTTTCAGAATCTTAAACAAAAACCTAAATATATTTTAAAACAAGTTAAGGAAAAGAATACGACAAATTTTATAGATGAAAAGGGATGTAAGCGTGATAGACAAATAGTAAAGAGAATTTTCAAATATCAACATGAATTACCAGATGTAAAATTTGAGAGAAAAATCACTGGTAGAGATTATTCGAAAAGAAAAAAATAGATTTTTTTTAAGAAAGTGTTAATCGACTAATAACTTTTGTACATATATATTTTATTATTTTTTTACTTAAAAATGAAACAGAATATTTTTGTTTAGTTATGCAGGAGAATTTGGAAATAGTTTTTGATTAAATCTGTCTATTTTATTATGGAAATAAAAATTGTAATATGTTTTGTTTAGCATACTTAGAAATTCTTAAACCCAGTTTTATTTGAAATAAATGTTATTATATCGTTTTTTTATTTTATTATATTCATAGTAGGCATTGTAGCCCCATTACTACAAATTTGACAATTAAAATGGAAAATACATTCCATATTCGTAGAGTAGTCTGTTATCAAAGGGTGGGGGAGTTATAATAATTGAATATCCCTAATAATGCTCCCTTTATTCCCACATTATTATTGCTTATTCATTATTTTCTTATTCCATATTTTATTTAGTTTAATGTTTTATTTATTGTTTATCACTTTATACTTTCCATTCAATGTTATCTATTACTTCCTTTTTAATTATTATTGTTGTTGTATTTTATCTAAATTTTATCTTTATTATTTCATCATTCAAACCGGTCTTACCGTTACTTTTAAAACAATATAAAAGAGCTTACCAATGTAAAATAATGATGATTATGAAATATTGAGTTCTACCAAAGTGTTGTTTTGAATTTTTAAATATAAATAAATAAATATTTGAATGAATTCTTAAAATTACGCACAAATTGTTTTATTACTCTAGTAGATATTGCAAAATGGGAAATGTTATACATGGCTGACATTACAGTTAGTTTGTTTGTATGTACTTATATATTTCTTATAGTGAGGATTACCAAGCTTAGTGAATTATTTTTGTAAAGCCTACGGGAAATAATTTTGTTAGACTTTAGGTAATTTTATGGGCAACATTGGACTCTGACATGTATTAAAGGAAATCCTTGGAACGTATTAAATAGAAAATATATTTAAAATGCTTACTCTTTATACTCTCATCATCAAAACATGACAAATGATATATAAAAACCTCTTCATTAAGAAAATTTTGGATGTTTTTATATAATTATAATTATATGTTGTAAATGTTTGATTTATTATTAATATCCAGTTGGAGGTAATGCACCTAATTCCATTGTTGAAAAATTATGAATATATTCTTTTAGGAATAAACACTATTCTAATAAAGCTACTTTCTTAAGAAAGCTTACTCTTTTCAAGAGATTATATTTTTTCAGGAATAGTACCTTTTTGAGAAATTGTACTTTTTGAAGAAAAGACATTTTTTAATAAATCAAAATTTTTTAAGAAAGGCACCTTTTTACGACAAGCTACTTTTTAAGAAGAAGTACTTTTTTATATAAGGGTATTCTTTGAAGAATGTACTTTTGAAGAAAATGTACTCTTGAAGTAAATGTACTTTTTTTTTTAACAAAATGTGCTTGTTAAGAAAAGGTTATTTTTAAGAAATTGTACTTTTTAGGAAGAGGTAGTTTTTTTTAAGAAAACATACTTGTTAAGAATAGGTACATTTTTAAAAAGAGGTACTTTTTCAAAAAAGGTATATTTTTAATAAAAGGTACCAAAAAAAATTTTTTTTTATAAGAAGATATATTTTTAAGAAAAGGTACTTTTTTAATAAAAGGAACTATATTTTTCTAAAAGGTGCCCTTTTTTTAAAAGGGTACTTAAAAAAAATAATATATAATAAGGGGTACTTTTTTAAAAAATTAGGTACTTTTTAAAATTCACTTTTTCAAGAAAGGGATTTTCTTTTCGCTTCACATTAGCGATTTTGTTTTTTATATCGGGATTATGATATAATACTTTCTTCAAGCAAATGCTATAACTGCAACGACTATAGCAATAAGAACAATTGCAAAATATAACTTTAAAAAAACCACAACCACTTTGTATTTTTTTTTATTTCTTCAAGAGTTTCTTACATTTTCATTGATTTTAAAGAGGGCGTGATCAGTATTTCCACAGACCGACGGACAGACTGGCGGACAGTAATCGCTAAATCAACTTTTATTGTAATAAGGATCAAGCGGTCTCCGAAATTTATTTTGATCCGTTACAAACGGAATGGCAAACTGATTTGATGTGGATGGGGTATACAATTTATTCATAAAAAATAACACTTTAAAAGGTTTTTTTAAAATGGTTTTTCTTTGAATAAATTAACCAACTTTAACTTCCTTTTGATTGCAGATATCGGAAGTATAGATTTAAAACTAAGTACATACGAGTACATTTATTTATTCCAAGTTCCTTATTTCCAAATTGATATAACGCATTTTAATAGTTCCAATGTTATACAATATTTAAAAAACGTTGATGAGCCACCTTTCCATAAAAAACATTCCATTGTGTACACATAATATATTTACAGTTACAAAATAAAAGCTACTTTGTATTTTAACTATTTTAAAACTATTTTTTAGAACTTAAACATGCAACACGAAACAATGCACTTACTTTATAATCGTTAAGAGGAAGTATACGAGTATAATATAACGCAAGAGTATAAAGATATTTGTTGTGGGAAGTGCATTTAACGCCTAAGGATTTAAGTAGATACGGAGACAAACAGTACACAAACGCATGTGCTCAAATTTTACATTACTCTAATATATGCATTTCTAAGCTGTTATACTGGCTAAATAATGTTTATAACTACGTAGATTGTTTCCTAATTATTGAGCCTAACAAGAAAAAAAATCTATAAAAATGTCTTGATCACATTTCAGAGATTTGTTTTCTTCTAGTTACAAAACCAACAACCACAGACACAACACGGTATAAAGAGCCTTTACATATAAAGTCAAATTTAAAATCTTTAATAAGGATGTAGTGAATGGTAATGAGATATTAAATAGTAATTGACAATTCATTTTGTACTTATCAAAATGTCCACAATTTCATTATATGTAAAACAAACGTGGTCCATTTCTCACATTGTCAGATGTAATGGTTTTTCTCTTCCTTGTCATTGTAACATTTAAACATTAACATATTTCACATACAAGTAGGAAAATTATATCAGATCAAGCCCGACTATACGATAAACTACACCACAAATTTCGGGAAGTTCTCTTAAGCATTAATATTGTCAGATACCAACGATACTAGGTAAGGTTATTTCTCATATGGACTGGGTCGAAAGATGGGCCGATCCTAACCATACTATACGTTCTAAACACGTGTATAAAATATTTTGGTAATATATGTATTTAATTTGTATGATTTTACAAAAGACTTACGTGAATTTCGGAAGACTATTACCTACAATGGGCGACCACTCTGTGGTCAGGGTACAATAAGTTTGTGTTGATGTTTGTAACTACCAAAAATATCTGACCAAGATCCATCTCTTATTATACCGATTTACTCAGAATCATATTCGAGTCTATTTTGCGACGTGTGTCTGTGAGTCCATGTAAACCTTGTACTCAAAGTGGAGGTCCCAAATGTAAATAAATTTTTATTATATAATTTTAATTTTAGTTCGGCTTGAGGTCATAAAATTTAATAAAATAAAATAAAACAGAATTGTTATTAAAAATTTTTGTTCATTTAAAATCTTCACTTTGTGAGAATAAACCAAACAACAAACAGAAATAATCGCGGATATTTGTTTTTTTTTTTTAATATCCCCTGAAGATGATCGAAGATTGCGATCGAAATATTTGGTTTTAAATAAACAAAAATTAATAATACAATTTAAACAATTCTGTTTTATTTTATTTTATTAAAATTTATGACCTCAAGCCGAACTAAAATTAAACTTATCTAACAACAAAAAAGGTCAATTATACATACATATTCTTAATATATTTTGATGAAATTTTATACTTAATATTTTGTGGGTCATAGTATAAACGACATTGAAATTGTTGAAACTCGGGGCATGCTCAGATAGAGTCACCATACAAATGACGGCTATGAGATCGATTTAAATTGCCCTAAGACCCATATTATCATAGAGAACTCGGTCAAATCTGGTTTGTGTGTGTTTATTATACCCATTAATTAGTAGTCCAAAAATCAAACCTGTGGGAACATACTCACTCCTACCCCTATATAAACTTGTTTAGAGGAAAGTTATCAAAAAAATGAGATTTTTCTCAAATTTGATTTGTATATTTTCTGCAAAAAATAAGTGACTACGAAATATGGTCATTATTGGTCCATTTCTCGACTTAGTCCCCATATAAAAATAACATCCGATATGAACTTTTTCTTAATATGGGCAGGCATCAAAATTATTTTCTATATCCAATTAATTTGACCTTTTCTCCAAACGATATGCGATACCCTAAATACCGGTCTGGACCCACTATAATTTTCTTACTAGTTTTTAGACAGATGATTTATAGATATTTTAAATATAGATATTATAAATATAGATATTATAAATATTTATAGATATTATAAATTATCTGTATCTAAGACAGAATGTGATTCTGAGACAATAATTTTTGGTAGCAACACACATTAGCACAAACTCATTGTATCTTATCATAAAGTACTGGTGTAAAGTACTTATAAAAAAAAACAGTAGAAATGAATCATACAGACAGACAATTTTCACTCTTACAAAGTTGTGTTTATTTTGCAATTTGATTGTGTGCTTGTGCTTTGTAATATGTATGTGTATGTGTGTGTGTGTTTGGCAAATGTGAAGTCATGTAATTGAATACAATTATAATTTCCTCATTGAATTCTTAAGGATATAATAGTTGTATGAGTACGTCAGCAATTTAAGGGCTTTCAAGGCCTTTTAATTCCGAATATTCCCTAACTATTTTTGTATTTTGTTAGAATAATTTTGTTAAAAAAAATATTTTTAAAGTTTATTTATTATATTTTATTAAATACAGCTTTTAATAAAAATTATATATCGTTAATTCGATCAATTAATTCAGTTTTATCTATAATATTAATACGCAAGGGATTCCTTGTGACCTTGTAGTTAATAACCGATTTTGACCAAACATACCTCATTTGAAAGTATTTCTTTTTAGCTGTCCACCAGATTTAAGATTTGCACCGTCTAGAACATTTTTTTTTTTGAGCAATGTTCATTTAAAGTTGCTAATAACACATACATAAATCACATGCTGTGTGTGTGTTTATCATAAATATCAGAAGCATTGTGTTGAATTGTGAATTGCTAAGATTGATTAGCATACATTTAGGATCCTTTAAAATTATTTATTATTCATTATTTATAATGAAATTTAATACATTTTATTGTGTTGAATTGTGAATTGGCTAAAATTTATTAGCTCACCTTTAAGCTCTTATATTTGTTAAATTGTTATTATTATTTATTAAATAAAAAATAAAATTTCCTAGAATTTGCACTCGAATTTCGAAGGCTGTGTCCTGCTTGTATATATAAATAAGAGATACAAAATACAAATGCTATAATATTTTTGCTTTAATTTAAGTAAAAAGAAACCATTTTTTTAATGAAATAGTACCCTTGTGTCTCCAAGTCACTGCTTTTGTCGCCTATTTTGGGTGACTTATTGGTGACATTGTCCACGAAGCGTCTGCAGCTGCAAAGCTGTGCTTCTTCTTAATTTTTTATATCTTCATTTTGTTTTGTTAAAACTGCACGAGGTTGTCGCGAAATTAAAGTATTTAAAATAAATAAAAATAATTAATTAAACGTACAATACATCCTGACCGAAACAAATTATGAAAGACAAGTGTAAAAACAATAAATTTTGTATAAAAATAGAAATAACGAGAAAGAGGCAAATATTTGTAGTGAGAGTTCTAACTTTTGTAAATTTTGCGGAGGCTTTTGAAGACTTGTCTAATCCAAAATTGAATTTGCGCGAAATACTTTTATGGAAATAATATAATTTTTTTCTTTAATAAAGCATCTAATTTTATAAAAATAAATGCACAGTCTGAACTTAAGAAGTACCAAAAGTGTAGACTAGAATTATTAAAATGTACTAGTGATTCTCTGGTTCCAATGTCTCCATGTGCTTCCATAAGAATCACCTAGTCCTAAGGGTGCTAGTGGATTCTCAATGACAAGCACATGTTAAATGTCTAAAGCAGATAGCATTGCCTGGGATATAATTGGTCAGTAGTACTGGTGACAAAGTCAATACTGAATAGTACAGATTTAGTATCGACATATCCTACAGGTTAGTTTCAAATCACTAATACGTTATGATTTTAGCACTAATACATTAATAGAATCCTAATACATTAATAGCGTTATTGGAAAGTCGATTCATTTTTTTTTGTTACTTTAATAGATAACACCCATTCATTTTCGATTGCAGTGGGTCTTACTGCTGGTAGTAGAGCGTTTGGTTTGATATCTCATCAAAATCTTGAGAGATTTCCCATAAAACTTTTAATTTCGACAACAGTCGAGATTTCCACGAAATCCAGCAAAATCTGCGGCACTTAATTTGATGTTTAATAGCTTTTCATTAAACGGTTATATTTGGATGAATAAAAAAATAAACCAAGTTAAAGCAAAGTATAATTAAATACCTACACAAAGAAAACTGTTTCAACAGAAGCCACTAACCGAATTTCGAGTTAATTACGTATTAAATTATATTGTCATAACAGTAAATGTTTTATCACAATAGAAAATATGTAATTCCCCTTAAATTTTTGTTGATACAATCGAAAATAGAGCTATTGAACATTTGAACAATTCGGTTTTTGAATTTTTTTCTGTGTGTAGAATAATTAATATAAACAAATTAACCCTTCGAAGACGGTAGAAAATTTATGATATTTTGGCGGATTCGTACCTATCGACTCAACATTTCTAAATATAACTGTCGTCGAAAATATTTTTTTAAAACTCCTAAATTGAAAGATACTTAGGACATACACTGTGAGCATCAAAAAAAGTAAACCCGAATTTTTTTACCTTTAAATTATTTTATTACAGTGTTACAATGTTATTATTTATTTGTTATTAAATAATAATAAACAGTGGTAACACTTACTTCGCTTTATTTCGGAGAAGAACCTAAACTTTTGTGATAAATTTGTACCGATCACGTGTTTTACTTCACTAAAAATAGCTCTAAGTGGATTTGTACCAAATAATAATAACTAGAAAGATGTAAAAGAAAATAATCTCACTATGGGAAAGTAACCATCGTCTGAAAGTCGGAAACTTGTACTAGATTTAAAAGAAAAGAGTAAATCCTTGCATGAAATTGGAGAAATTGTCGGTAGGATTCACTGCATAATAAAAAAAAGTGGTTGATAAATACGCCAAACACTGGAGTTCTGAATGCCCAAAGTGGTACTGAAGTTAGAGCTGTAATATGAGAAGTAAAGACATATTCAGCCTCAAGTGTAGTTAAATTGTCTGAAAACTTAACGCAGACTTCAGGCAATCCAGTAAGTGCGAGCACAGTAAGGAGATCGCTTCACAAACATGGCCTACAAACAAAAAGGATACTTTGCAAGAAACCATACATACCCAAGGCGAATTAGAGCAAGCGTATGGATTTCGATAAAAAGTAGAAAAATGGGGCTCTATCTATTTGTTTTGTTTCAGTTTTAGTTTGGAGCTGAATAGCGCCAACAGGTGTGGGCAGTCTTGGTTTTATTGACTCCGCTATGAACAAAATGTATTATATAGCATTTTAAAAAACAATGTTGCCCCTAACGTCAAGTAATTAGGCTTGTCTGAAAAGTGGATCTTACAACAGGACAACGATCCAAAGCATAAATCTAAAATTGTGAAAGAGTGGCTATTGCGCCATACTCCCAAGACACTCGTTCATCCGTTGCCGTCGCACAGTGGCGCCATTTGAGTTTTTTCGTTGCAAAAATCATATCTTTTGAACCGAATAACATAATTGAACAGTTTAAACAGCATATGATAGATAACTGTTCAGCCTATGAAATGAGAGTTTGGAAAGGGTGCTTTGTAGGGGCCTACTTATGGGTTATCAAAGTTAAAATTTGTCGAAAAATCAATTTTATGGTAACTAAAAAAAATTATTTTTACATTTTTTGATTGTTTTTATTTTTTTTCTTTAGGGTTTTATGTTTTAAATTATTACCCAACAAATTAAAAAAAATTACTTCTTTTTTAAATTTATTTTTTCAATTTTCTGTAAAATATTCATCACAATTCGTAAGAGAAGGTATATCTAAAAGACTAATCATTTCTAAACTATAATTATTTTCTAACTCTATTCGTGACTTCACATGCCGCAGGGAAGAAATAAGTGGATCGGAAGATGGTGCCAACATGATGAAGAGGTCCTCATTTTGCCGCACCTTTGATGCTTTGAATGTGTTCTGCAATCTATATTTTTTATAAAATTTGTTAAGAGACGCCTGTGCTTCTTCAGAAAGCTCTCCAATTGGCAAAGACTGGTACTCAATTATATCTTTGCCATGCGCCAATATTTTATGGATGGTCGGGGTCAACTTCTTCGGTGGATACATTTCTGCTAAAAGAGATGCAGTTTAAAACATTCAAGATCGTTCCCAATCTTTTCACGATTTGATTGTCAATTCCAATGATTCTAGTTACTGCCTCATCATTTTCAAAAAATCTCCTAGAAGTGTTTCCATCGTTTGAGTTACCGTATCCGTGCTTGGGACAGTCTACTTTTAGTCCAACTTGTTTAAAAAAAAGCATCCTGTATTTGCTTCTTTCTGATCTTTTCCTTATCCTTTATTGATGTATTTTCATCGAAGTTTTCCTCCTCTTGTGGTAGGGTATACGCCAGTTTTAGCAAGAACTCCATACACCTTATCCTTGCGTGCAATGGTGACATTCCATATTCGTAATTCTCCTCGTTTGCAGAATCGTTTAAATTACCAAAGTTTTTCTGACTCTTTTTGCATACTCCGTATGCAGTGGTCGTGAATTTATTTTGGCTTACGTAATATGATTGTATCCTGGTAAAACGTCAGCCCCGTGTCGCATCAAGGATGCCCGTAGTATCTCATATTTTTCTTTGGAAAGTTAAGTCCATAAACAAGGCCAAGGCTTCTTCGGAACCATACTTTTTAATGTGTGCGTTTGTGGGCGTGGGAATGCTTTCCTTAATCCTTTTTAGTCACAGTGGGCTTGCATCAGCAACAGATTTTGTAATCTGCGACCTAACTCTTTCACTATCCTTTGTATATTTAATAGACAGCGCGTCCGATAAATGCTTCGTGGTCAAGTCATTGGTGGCATCGGCAAGTTTCCTCTTTCTTGTGAAAATTGACCACTCCTCAATACTTTTTTTTGGCCTTCCTTTTGCTCCTCTGGTTGATGTGGTGGGTTTATCTACTGCCAATATATCCAGGATGGTGTCTTCGTTAAGCCAGTCCTCGTATTTGGAGTTGAAGTTCTGAATGGTTCGATTAGATTTCACCCATTTTGCCTTAATATTTGCATATATCAGATAAAAATTATTTTTTATAATTTCGCTTCTCTCAATATTTCCGTATAAGCTATCAAGTTCTTCTAAAGCATATTTGATATTATGCTCGTGTCTAAATAAGATTGTGCCTACCTGGAGGGACCATAAGTCAATATTGTTCTTGACCATTTGTACTCCAAAGTAATTTTTAAGTGAGGTGCGTACCTGCGAATTTCAATGAGTAGTTTTTTGTGCATCCTGTGTCTGTAACAGAATATTGGGAGTAGAGTTTGGCAGAGGCTCACAGGTAGACAACCGACTTAAAATGCAATTTTCAAACTATTAGATCGAACTACTCTCAGTCAAAACATGTAAGGGATGCACGCCATACAATTTCTGCAACCATGTCTTTTTAACCTTTTTTACCTCTAGAAGCCAAACGGCACGTGCGGGCAGATCAAACCTTTTGAATTATATAAAGAAATAATCAAAGAACATGTTTTGCAAATATGGCAAATATAGAAAAATATGGATTTTTTTATTTTCCGTCAAAGTTGAAAAATAGTGAAAAAAAGGATAGTTTTTAAATAGTGATTTACCAGGAGAAACACAAAGCAAACAGTTAATTTTTTTTTATCATTATACATTTAATAAATACATCAATCAATACAAATAAAAAATAAGGCGATTCGTTACCCATTTTTCGTGATATTACACCTGAAATCGCAACAAATTGACTAAAAATTTTATGTTTTTTTGAAAACCGAAAGTCGGTCAACTTTGAACGGTTATATCTTCTAAACTAAAAATGTGATATTATTAAGAGTAGCATATTTGAAATCGTTAAAAAGTTTCCTATAACATGGGTTTATTCAAAACTTCGTCGGCGCACATGAAAATTTTGATTTTTGCAACCTCGTTTGCTCTACGGGCGCCACTGTACGTCGGTGGACGTTAACCTGATCGAGCATCTGTGGGAACATCTTGACGGAAAAAATCATTCAAGGGGCTACTTCAAGCCAGGCAGACTTAAAGAATGGAGCAAATCTCCCCGATATAACAAAAAAACTTTTCGAGTTGATGCCTGGCAAACTAAATTAAGTGCTTAAGGACAAAGGAAAATAAACCAAATATTTGAGTAAAATTGAGTAAAAAGTAAAATTTGTTCATTTTCTAAATAAAGTGAATTTATTTTTGTTTTTTATTACTTTCGTTTTATGTTTATATTGAGTTCAGCTATTATTAAATAATTCTTGAATGCCTTATATTTACTTTTGCTATTGTGTTAATTACTTCATTTTTATAAAACTTTTAACAGGAGTAACTAAGGTGTTTACGTTATTTTGACTGTGAGTATGGACAATTGGTCGTCAACGGTCATCATTTGTAAACAAGTAATTTTTAACTTACACCACTCAATGGTGCAAGACTTAGTAAGTTCGCGCTGATGTTTGCAGCTATAAAAATATTTGACTATCATTTTCTGAGTCGATTAAACGACGGCCGTCCGTCCGTCCATCTATATGTCTGTGTGTCCATGTAAACTTTCTAATGAAACTACAGCTCGTAATTAAGAAAATATTTTGACGAAATTATTGAAATTAAGCTTTCGTCGAAGATGGAATCAACGAAACTGAAATTGGTGAAAATCGTTGCATGATCAGACCTAGTCCCCATACAAATGACGAGATGGGCTTAAATTGCTCTAAGATCCAAATTATCATACAGATCTGTGTCAAATTTAGTTTTTATGTGTTTATTGGACCCAATAATGATTACTCCAAAAATGTACCTTTAGTCATAATCCCTATGTACACCTGCTATATGATCTTCACTTACATCTATTAAAAATCCAAACTATTGCACATCCGATATGAATTTTTCATATCTGCAGACAAACAAAATTAATATCAATTCCACTTAAATTTGGTTTATGCTTAGGTTCTTTATCCAATTAGCTGGACCTAGGACTCTTTCTTTATACTTATGGTATAGGGTATCGTATAGTCGATATAGCCTTTGTGTGTTGGGATATATTATGATTATTAATCTGTATGGTTCACTTCTAAGGTGAATGTATTGTGTATGCATTTTTGTTCATTCACTTTAATTTAATGGGTTCTCATCACTTTGGAACTTTGGCTTGTATTGTATGTCTTGTGATGAACTTATATGATTGTTTTTTTTTTTGCTATGAACTTACGACCTGTTATATAAATTTCTAAAAGCTTGTGCCTTTTGTGTGTTTAATTTATAGATTTACCCTCATATCAAACTGTGTCACATGCTGAAAAGTTGAGCAATAATATACTGAAAATAAAACTTGAAAATGTAGGACAGAGAAGGTTTGACTCCCTGTTGTGAATGAGATATGCTCCTAAAAATATTTGCGCATTACTGAGCAATATAAATTTTGTCTGTTACTACACAGTTTTCTATTTTTGAAAATGTTGATAAAATATAGATGAAAAATTACAGCTGATACTTTTTAATATATATAAAATAATTAGAACTAAATGGATGATTTCTCTTCCATTATTCATAATATATAAAAGGAACAGGTATTTGATTGCGTTAGAAATTTATCAGGCTGAAGATCCAATGATTTTACTTTTAATAAAGCTAAAATCTTAGCACTTTTCTTTGTTTTGTATTCTGCGAAAAAGCTGTTTCGGGTCGAGTCAGGACTCCTTATCAGTAACCAAAAGCAGCAGATTGTTTGGTAAAAAGTTAAATTCATATACCTTTGCTTAAGCTAACCTAATACGAATCCAAACAAAGAGTTAAGGTGCGCACTAAAACTATACGAATTTGAACAATGATACTTTGACCTCTTTTAAAATCTATAAGATATAAACATATACAAACCAAATTTGAGGAAAATCTGCGTAATATTTTGTATTCTAATACATTTAAGTGAAGATCGGGAATCAGCTTCATATGGGGGCTATGACTAAGAATTGTCCTATAGGGTTTATTTTTGGACTACTGATTAACGGTTGTAATAAACACACACAAACCCTGTTTGATCGAGATCTATATGATAATTTGGATCATATGGCAATTTAAGTCGATTTCATAGGTGTCATTTGTATGGGGACTATGTTTGCTCCGATTTTCACCAATTTCAACAGCGTTTATCCTAAGGCTGGTAGAAGCTTATGGACTAAATTTCATCAAAATATATATTGATATCTGCAACCTGTAGTTCGATTACAAGGTTTTCATGGACCCACAGACAGACGGACGGACGGACATCGTTAAATCGACTCAGAAAGTGATTCTAAGTTGATCGGTAAAATAAAAGATGAGTCTAGGTCAAATATTTTTGGTAGTTATAAACATCAGCATAAAGTCATTATACCCTAACCACATAGTGGTATAGGGTAACCACATAGTGGTATAGGGTATAAAAAGTTCATGTTGATAATGAGAGAATATAATATTACGAGTAAAACAAAAAAATTTGCTTTCAAATGTGTACCGTTAGGTTGAGTAAAAACGTCACTTTTCTGGACGCTGACAACCTCATCAAAACTATACGACACTCCATTTTTATATTTACAAGAAACAAATTTCTTTGGAATTATAACAATCAATGTGGGAACCTTTTGCTTTTCTAAATAATCATTTTGGCAATGAGTAGAATAGATTTTTTAAAATGTTTGGTTCGACCTTATTCCACTCCATGAAGAGTATGTTCTTTAGGTCTTAAAACGAATAATATTTTGTATTTTAGACGCAAACATATCTGGATGTATTCTAGATGAAACTTAGGTCAGGTGAGAAACGCTTTTGTTTGTCACCCTGTATTTTTTTTCTCATTAAATATTAAATCCAGTGCCAGACAAAATTTCATTTATTCTATATACCTACATATGTAATCTAATGATAAAAAAAATTGTTTGTATATCAATCCTTTTTTCATCCTATGAGATCAGCAGTCTCCCTCCTTTTTAAGCGTTGGTGGATACGATTGTTGATTAAGTTACGTGCTAGAGGATTCGGGTGAGACTCTAGCTTTTCCAAATAGTTTGCGCTATATCTAGTGATTTCGCATTTTACTGGAGAAACATTTAAGTCTCTGTGCAAATGTGAGTTTCTCACATACCATGGTGCGGTTGTAATCATTCTCAAAACCTTTTTTGGCATATTTATATTCTTTCTGTGTTCGAAGCTGAGGCTGTTCCCCACAACTGTATACTATAGCACCAAATAGGTTTGAAAATCGAGTTATAAATCATGAGCTTACAATTGAGACTTAACTTTGAATTCCTGCCAATTAGCCATGTGAATTGGACTAATTTCAATTTTATTTGTGTCAATTTGGCGTCTATATGGCTTTTCCAGGTTAGTCGGCGATCAAGATGTAGTCCGAGATATTTAACAGAGGAATGTTGAGGTATAAGCTGGTTCCTAATTCGAATTTGAGGGCAAGTCTCCCTTCTTAGGGTAAAAGTTACGTTGATACACTTTTGTTCATATAATTTAATCTTCCACATATCCAGCCAATCTTCCAGCTGTTCAATATGGCTCTGTAAACGAAGAGATGCTGTTGAGGGGTTTTCGTGTAGAATATGGAATATTATTATTTGCTAAAATAAATGACAGCGACTCAAAAAATCTTATTCGCAAATTATAGCTTAACTATTGGAAGAACCACGAATAAGTCAAAAGTGTTAAGTCATCTACTCAAACATTATTTTTTGGGTGTTGTAATACTTCCAGTGTTCTAATATGGCTTAATGTGGAAACACAACTGGGACGAATGACGAATTTCGCACAGCTCGACGAAATTGTCGGCAACAAGTCATTGCGTAAATTCGTTGAATGAAATACAATTACGACGAATTAACATAACAGCCGTAACGTCATTTGAAATTGTTTGTAACTTATATAAATAAATATTGGAAAAATATTTCACGATGGTAAAAGACTTCATCTGGCACACAGTGGCTGAAAATCGTTTTTCATTGGCCAAAATTCTGTAACTTTTGAACCATCAAAATATTTAAGTAATTTTTTTTAGTGGATAGATATTTAGCTCAGCTTGACTCAGTTTTAATTACATTAAAATTGATTGAGGAGTTTTGATCGAATTCTAGATCAAAGTTGAACTTTTGATTTTTTTTAACTTTTAGAGTGAAATATGTGTTTATTATTTTTTATTTATTAAAAAATTTAATATTTGGATTTTAATAATAATGTTAATGTTACGCTCAAAAAAATTTTTACACTCAAAAACAAAATAGTAAAATCAACTGGAGATTTTGCTATTATTACTGAAAAATTAAAAATTTTTTGTTGTCATATTTGCAAATTTGTTTACACTCATAGAACATTTATACTTAAAGAAAAAAAACGTTAATAATATTATCTAAATCTGGCTATTACTACTGAAAAATTTATTATTTTTTGCTGTCAAATTTGATAATTTTAAAAAACATTTTAAAAATAAAAACTGCAATAAATTTTAATTGCATTTGACGCAATGGTAGGTTCCGTTGATTATTAATTTTTACTAATACTATGTTCTTCGCACTTAAGTAACAATGAAAGGCAATTAAAATTATTATTCATTTGACTCAAATATTGATTGCAAATATTTTATATTTTGTTTCGTGTTAATTCTGTTCTTTAGTAGTTTTTTGACTTCTTCATCTAAATCCCGATGTTCCACTTTCCATTGATTTCGAATACTGGAGATGAACGGATCTGACGTTGCCAGTAATATATTAAATAGATCTTCATTTGTGGAATTTCGTGAAATTTTTCTAGTATTGTGGTCTCTATAAAATATGTAATCCTTATTCATTTTTTCCTGAGCCTCCTCTGATAGATCTCCAAATGATATTTAATGATATCTTCTCCATGATAAAGGATTTTGTGAACTGTTGCAGACATATTTCTCCATGGGTAGTTGGTTGTATATATTTTTTCAGTTTCTTTAACATAATCTCCAAATTTTTTGGAATCAATTTCTTCATTGCACGCAAGAAAAGGGTGATTTTTTAGCTATTATCTTTTTGGCAACACTGGTTTAAACAGCTGACGCACGTTTCGTGTTTTGTTTCATTGTCAAACATCTTCAGTTTGGTCTATAATTTAACCATGAATCGTCTTACAAACGAACAACGCTTGTAAGTTATTGAATTTTGTTATCAAAATGCGTGCTCTGTTAAGAAAGTTCATCGCGCGCTTCTTCCATTTTATGGTCAGTTTAATCGACCCACTGAAGGGGTTATTCGGGCTATTGTGACTAAACTTCGCACCAACTTTACATTGTTGGACATTAAACCACCAACACGCTTACGTAGAGTGCGCAGCTGTATCGGCCAGTGTTAATGATGACCATCAATTATCGATTCGTGGCCGTTCGCAGCAATTGGGCCTCTGTGAGCGCTACCGAGAGATGATATCCAACTTTTTTTTTTGCCCAAAATGCAAGAGCTTGACTTGCATGACATGTAGATTCAACAAGACGGTGCCACATGCCACACAGCACGCTCAACAATGGACTTATTGAGAGGCGAGTTCGGTGAACATTTTATTTCACGTTCGGGACCGGTCAATTGGCCGTCTAGATCGTGCGATTTAACGCCTTTAGACTATTTTTTGTGGGGCTATGTTAAAGCTCATGTCTATGCAGACAATCCCGCTTCAATTGACGCATTGGAAGACAACATTGAAGCATTCATTCGTGAGATACCGGCCGAAATGTTGGAATGAGTATGCCAAAATTGGACTAAGCGGATGGACCATTTGAGGCGCAGTCACGGTCAACATTTGCATGAAATAATTTTCAAACAGTAAATTATATGGACCGTACTAACGATTCAAATAAAGATTTCATGCATTTTTCTGAATTTTATGTGTTTTTTTTTTGGAAAACTTTCCTATAGCTCTTAAAAAATCACCCTTTACTTATAGGATTGTTTTAAATCTGAAAATAAGGTTTAAATCCACTCTTGTTATTTTAGATGCTGTTTCTGGATCTGAACAAAATCTTCTTTCGGTATTGCCATCATTTGTATTGCCTGACCTTTGTTTTGACTGATCTATAATCAATCCAAATTTGCGATATTCATCTTGAACATGTTTCTTTTTTGAACTTCTTAACTCTTTGTTGGTTTCGTTGTTTCTTAGTGATCCTGAAGACCCGAAATCCAAATCATAACTGCTTTTTAGTATGTGTTCCATAAGTCGTATTCTTGCATGTAGTGGTGATAATCCAAATTCATATGCATCGGTATTATCTAATGATTTTGTCGGGACTTGGTTTAATTGGCTTGATGTTGCTTGGCATATAATGCAGCTGGATGCAGCCTTCGTGTTAGTCAAAGCCTGACCTACTTTTCCGTCTATCATTGTCAGCACTAATTGGTAACTTACTTCAATTTGCTGCCCATCTAACTGTAATTGTAATGGCTGTAGTGTTCCAATTTGGGCCTTGATATAACTAACTTCTTTGTTAATGGCATCATGAGTATCTTTTCTGAATTCAAATTTGATTGCCCTGCAATATTTAGTAGAAGATGTTGTCTAATTTTTCCAAATATCCATTGTTTGCGTTGTACTAGTCGAAGGCTCTGAATCTTCCAATATCTTTCTCAATCGCAATGGTACAAATGATACCATGAACATATCTGAGTCCGAAATATTTTCACATACTACTTGCTTGTATTGTTTCTGTCCCGAAGAACCATCACATCCCCATTTAAAAAAAAGATTTAGCTTTGTGTTTCCATATTTCTTTAACTTATTTCCTTTTATTGATTGAAGCAAGCGTTCGGCTGTGTGATCAAGTAGAGATTGTAGTTGTATCTCTGCCGAAATTGGTGATTGTAATTGTGTCCTTTGATGGCAAACGGTCCATTTTAGCAGTGGTTATGTTATGACATGCTGGATACATATTTGAGCCTTTTTCAAACGAACGCATTCTGAGCTGAATATATTGCTGTTTTGTTAATTTCAAATCCAGAAATAATGCTAATGCCTCCTCATTTGTGAACTGTTTTCCATCGCTCGGAGTTGTTATACTTTTAAGAATCCGCTTCGTTCTCACTGGACTAGCTTTAACAACTTTTTCAATGAGTACAATAGCACCAAATGGGTTTGCAAATCGAGTTATAAATCAAAAGCTTACAATCGAGACTTAACTTTGAGTTCCTGCCAATTAGCCAAGTGAATTGGACTAATTTAAATTTTATATGAGTTAATTTGGCGTCCATATGGTCTTTCCAGGTGAGCCGGCGATCAAGATGTAGTCCGAGATTTTTGAGGTAAGGCTGGTTCTTACTTCGAGTTTGAGGGCAAGTCTCCCTTCTTATGCTACACTTTTGTTACAATTTTGTTCAGTTACTTTTTATAATATTGTATTAATATTTTTCGAACTATTTAAGACTCGCTAAACCGTAATTTTTAAAACGCTTTTGCTGCATTGGCCTACGAGTTGCGATTATGGTACAAACAAATTGTTCGCTTTATTAATACTCAGTTTAATACCAGTTTTATATTTTTTGCCATATTTTTATCCTGATTTAAAAAAAAGGATGCAATACACAACGTGAACAACTGATTTATTGAGAAATTTGTGCATAATCTAGACTGTCATATGATACAATTTTTCCTTTTGCTTCATTTGATCACACTGTTCTACATGGTATTTTAATAACAAATGAACAAAATCATAACTAAACTTTAAAATTTGATAAAAAATTATAATATTCTTTCTTTTTATGCCACCCACTGTAATAATTTGAAAAAAAAAATCTGACAACCATAATATATATATATATGTATATTGTATTCGTGATGCTTATAAAAAGCGGAGTTGATATAGCGATGTCCGTATATGGAAATCACGATCACGACTTAAATAGCTGCTCGTTTGTAGTAAAAATGATTCATTAACATCCTGAGAACTTTGCTATTCAAAATCATAAAAATCGGTTATATAGGTCCAGAGATATCAATATTACAACCAATGTTGGGTACGGCTACCACTTTAAAACTGTTGTCGGTGCTGACATTTTAATTTCGAATACCAATTAAATTTAAAGTTAATTGCTAATTTGTTGTTATAAGAACAATGATCGTGTGTTCATAGAGAGAATTAGTTACTATTTGAAAATTTACATTATTTTTCTTTTACTAAAGTAGAAAACCCCCAGTACTTCATAGGACAATAATAATATTCATTATTTAATGCAGCCGGCGTTATAACACCCAAAGTTTGATCCCTATAAGATTGTTTTAAGACCTCAGAAGTCATACGACAATTAAAAAAAAAAAACTTAAATTGATTCTTGGCTAAAAATTTCAGATGTTAATCTATACTAATATAATAAAGAGGTAATGTGTGTTTGTTTGTTTGTTTGTAGGAGGTAATCTCCGTTATTACTCATCTGATCTTCCTGAAATTTTCACAGAGTTTTACTGCAGATATGGGAAGTGCTATAGGATATAATTTTTTTAATATATTTAGTGGGCGTGGCCCACCCTCCACAACTGAGTGGCAGCTTCGTGTTTACCTGATGATTTATGTGTAGATACATATAGTGTCTTAAATTTCGAAAGAATTTGTCAAGTAGATTTTGAGTTATGATATTCACGGACTTCGGACATTTATTTGCGAGAAAATCGGTTTAAAGTTTTTAAAAACTGATTTATATACTATATACCGTATGAGGCCGGTCGCTGGAAACGCTGTATCTTCTTAAGTTTTGCTCTGATATACTTAATTCTTTGACACAACACTCTCGACATGTGCATTCAGAAAGAGAATTTCAATAAATTATTCAAATTAAAATCTTAAATATATGTACCTATTTACGTAATTTATGTTTGTCTAAATTTTTTGAAAGCAAATTATGCAAATTATGAGTAAAAAAAATATTTTCCCACCTCTCTTCTGAAATTACAATGTAATTTAATTATGCAAAGTTAAAATAATTTACAGTTTAATCTTAATATTGCACTATTTTTTCGCGTGCTTTTCAATGCAGAGCTTTAAACGAAATCATACGTTGGACAACAACAAAATCCACATTGAAGATCTCTTTTTTCTCAAATATTTATAAAAAAAAGCATACTTGTTCACGGGGGAATTTAAAAGTAATATTTTATACCAAGAAAAATAAATTCGCGGGGAAGAAAAAGAAAAACACAATTGATTTAGTTATAATTCAAATAATTATATATTGAGTTATGGAGGTATCTCATGTAAATTATGATGCGGGGTTATTACCTTTTTACTGTCGTGGGTGATTTGACGCTTTATTAATATAATGCTTAAAGTTAATAGGTAATTTAAAATTGAGGTTTAGAACTCTTCCAAGCATGAAAGAGCTTTTCATTGGAAAATATGTAAATACAATAGAGGACATAATTATAGTGTTAGTAATCCATTTTTCACGTAAACATCCCGCCCCCTTGCAGGATTGCAACATCTGAGGGGGATGGGGGAAGTAAGGATATATATACATCTTACTTTTATAATTTGTATAATTTAAGAATTTTGTATAATTTATGAGCAATTCAGTAAAATTCAGGTTTAATTTGATTGTAATTACTTCATTGTAATATACTTAAAGATATAGAAAAGAAATTATTAATTCGGATTAACATTGATTACAATTGTCGGATAGCTGGGAAGATGTTGTTGTGGTCGATTTTGATGTTGATAATTAGGTTGTGGATAATTTTGCTGTTGATAATTTGGTTGTTGATAATTTTGCTGTTGATAATTTGGTTGTTGATAATTTTGCTGTTGATAATTTGGTTGCGGCCGCTGCCGATGGTGTTGACGCTGCCGATGTTGTTGAGGTTGCCGATGTTGCTGATGCTGCCGATGTTGTTGACGCTGCCGATGTTGTTGACGACTCCGTCTTGGTATAATTGCCATTTAGTCGTTTTGGTGAAGCAAAGTATGATGCTCTGATACACATATTTGGCACCTGTCACGACACTGGCAGTCTTTCAAAATGTGTGAGTGAGCTAGGCAGTTTATGCAGTACCGATATTTATTTACCACCTTTAGCCGTTGTTGGACCGACAGACGTTTAAAACGGAGGCACTTTCTTAGAGGGTGATCTAAATCGCAGTAACGACAATCCTTCAATCGGTTTGTTCGTACAGATGATGGCGTTAATTGCTGACTGCAAGAGTTTTCTGCTGAAACTTCGCTTCGGTTAGTTCTTTGGCGTCGTGGCAGCTCAGACATTTTTTCTGAAATGTAAGAGAAATGGTTATTATGGTTCATAGGGTGGCATCAAAACTAATTTAACAATTGGTCGGGTAACCAGACCGTTAGATGTTCGCACTTCACAGACTCTTACTCTAGAGTCGGATCCACGAATAACCTTTTCAACGCGACCGAGTCGCCATTGATGTGGGGGCAAGTTATCGCGTCTAACAACTACGAGGTCATTTATTGTGAAGTCACGTTGGGGATACTGCCATTTAGTTCGCTTGTGTAACTCTTTAAGATACTCCTCCTTCCATCGGAGGGCGAAATGATGGTGGAGTACCTTTAGTTTTTGCCATCGGTTCACATAACTAAGTGATTGATGTGATATGTCAGGTTCGACGGGTGCTAAAAGAGGGGCTCCAACGAGGAAATGACCGGGAGTAAGGGCACAGAGATCTGATGGGTTTTCGCTCATGGGGCTTAAGGGTCGCGAGTTCAGACAAGCTTCTATTCGAGAGAGCATCGTTGAAAATTCTTCGAATGTAAAAGTTTGAGCATGAGAAATTTTTTTAAGGTGAGTTTTAAAACTTTTCACACCCGCTTCCCATAATCCTCCCATGTGAGGAGCACCGGGCGGTATGAAATGCCACTCTACGGATTGAAAAGAATTTTGTGAAATGAGTTGTTTTCGAACTAGCGAAAGTAAATGCTTCTGATCTCTGTCTAGAATGTTTGCAGCTCCAACGAAGGCAGTACCTTTATCAGAGTACATATTAGAAGGGCAACCGCGACGTGAGAAAAAACGTGAAAAGGCAGCTGTAAAAGCAGGGGTTGATATCTCACTAGTGGCCTCCAGATGTATGGCTTTCGTTGCAAAGCATACGAAAACTAGAACATAGCCTTTTGTTACTTTGCAACCACGACCTGCATAAGACTTAATGTCAAATGGTCCTGCAAAATCGACTCCAGTGTTGGTAAAAGGACGGGAAAGGGCTGTTCGTTCAGGTGGAAGGGCTGCCATGATTTGCTGACTTCGAGTGTGTTTCTGCAAAGCACAATTTCTACAGTTGCGAACAATAGATTTTGTTAAGTTTTTTAATTTGGAACCCAGAATTCGATACGCATCAGTCTCAATAGGACAGAGTTTTCACCATGTATAGATGTTTTATGAGCCAGTTCAATATATAAGCGAGTAAGTTTTCCATTATATGGCAATATTTTGGGAAACCGTTCATCGTAGGTAAGCATAGGGGATTGAGACAGTCTACCATTCACTCTCATAAAACCTTCAGAGTCAATAAAAGGGTTTAGAGGTAAAAGATTACTCTTTGGAGGCAGATTCCGGCCTTGAGAAAGAATTTCGTATTCAGGAAAGTGCAACTTTTGACATGCAATAATCAATCGATTTCGAACATGTTTTATTTCTTTCTGGAGAATTTCAGCCGTCTCGTATCGAAAATGGTGTTTTGATGAGATAGAATGAAAAAATCGAAAGATATAGCAAAGAACTCGCATAGCTCTCGAAAGATCGGAGAAACGTTCTAGCACATCGAAATGAGTTATGTGAGTCATGTGGGATTTAATTGGTCTCATTTCTTCAATGGTTTCTACGCCATGATGATTTAAAGGCCATTCAGAATGTGGCAATTTTAGCCATGATGGGCCATGCCACCATAGATCATTTATGCACAGAAAAAACACAAATCCATTTTCAATTACGAAAACAACGTATTCAATTACTTTTGTGTTTAAAATTCCACCAATGACAAAAATTGTTTATTCAATTACAAAAGTACTAGGTCGTTAATAGAAAATGTTTTCAAGCAAACAGTTTACGGATTTGATTAAAAATTTAATTGATATTTAAATTTTTTTTTAATTAAACATTTAACTGACTCAATTAAAAAATGCTTAAAAATTTCATTTTTTTTCAATTAAAATTTTAATTGACCCAATTTCAAATTTAAGATTTGGGTAGCCTACAAAAGTCTAAAATAAAAACAAAATTTTATTGTTTTAGGGTTTTTTTTATTAGGATAATTCTTATGAAACAAATAATAAAGCAAACAATTCAGGCACTTAAATACTAAATAAAAAAGTAAGTAAAAACTATAATTAGTATAATAAAAAAGTTGTACTTTAGGTATAAGGAACATTTACAGTTTATATCACAAAAGTCTATGTTAATATCTTCGAAGCGATATTATAACTTCTTTTTTTATATATTTATTTTTAATAAACTAAAATGTTTTTTTTTTAATAAAAACATAACTAAAAATTCACAGTGAAAAATGTGACAAACAGTTTATACTTTTTGAAATGTATTATATTTCAATATGTTGAATTTCATTTTTAATTATTGAAACCTTAGCAAATTTCTTTTTTGAAGGGATTTCATACAAAAAATGTTGCAAAAAATTATAAAAAATTTCCGATTCCTCGGGATACTGCAAATTAAAAACAAAAAAGAGTTTAAATAAAATATCAACACAATTTAGTACTGTTAGGAATGGATATCTGCGATCGTCGAAAAAAATTGTTATGGACTTAATATTGTTAACATCTCCAACAACCAATAATCGTGGTTGGATGTTTTTATTTTGCAGTTTCAACAACTTAACTTTGGCATCCAATTCTTCTTGTGTAGCAGCTATAATAGCAAAAGATTCTTGGGAATCACTAACGGAGAACTTTTTACGAAATTTTGCACCTTCTTCATCTGAAGCAACTTTTTGATGCGGGGGAAAAGAATGATGTAAATACCATAATATGGTAAACGTTTTTGACTCTGAAAAAATAAAGATGCATTGAAATGTAAATGAGTAAAGTATTATTATTATAAGTATTTATGAGTATTACCTTGATCCGAAGATAAAGTTGTAGGTAAGTTTAACTTTCTCAAAATAAAAGCAGATGAAATTGTAGTTTTCAAATATTGAAGAATTTTTGGTTCATAGAATGACCACCTGGATTTAAAGTCTTTTGCCATGGGAAATTTTATATTAAAATCTATTTCAATCTGAAATATATAAAAATAAATGCAAGATATTTATTTTATAAAACATGAAATAAAAAAATAACTCTTACCAAATGAATACCAGAAGGTTGAGAATATTCAGGCCATAATTTCAAAAATTCTTTAGTTGTTACTGACTCTGCCATTTGTCTGAAGCGCAATTGGGCACTCTGGGTCCAATAGATGTCAAATTCTTCTGAAGTTATGTTCCCATTTCGTAAAATTTTTACTGCATTTAAACAGTTTTCATCTGGTTCTAAAAAAATTAATTAATGTTAGTTTTTGAAAAAAAAATATTAAGAAAAAAGTACAATTCTTAAAAAAGGAACCTTTCTTAAAAAAGTACCTTTTTTGAAATAGTACCTATCTTAAAAAAAGTGTTTTTTTTCTTGAAAAAGTACCTTTTTTTACTTACCATATGTGAGTGATTGAATCTCTTTGGAAGAATTTTTTAAGCTTAAAACTCCTCTTTGGACCCTCTTTAAATTTGCTAATTTATTATATATTTTTCCTCTTTTTCAAACTTTATAAAATTCCTTTCATGATAAAATGATTGCTAAATTAGTAAGTTATTTCTTGAACATTTTCATTAAATCTTACCACTGTTTCTGTTGGAAAAATTGAGCAAATTTCTATTTCAAAGTCAGAACACTGTGAAATCGAGCATTCGGTTTCCCTCTCTTGTAAGAAAGTTGCGATAGTGTTAACTAATAAATGTCTTTGCTCTTCATGTAGTGCATTGTGTTGTTTGTAGTAATTCACAATCATTCGTCCACTCTTTGTTTCATTTAGTATATGTGATACAGAGCATTCCTTTTTTTGTAAGTTATTATTAATAGTAATTTTACTACAGGACGGCTTCGGATTTTGTATGTCACACACTACATTTTCATTGTGGTCCAATTTGCCTTTATATTCCCTCAATTTGTATTCAAAAAGTGCCTCATCACCAGCGGGTAAACTGCAGAAAATTTTTTTTATGTGGTGCGGCTGTAGAATTTTCAAAATTTCTATACTTATGTGATGCTCTGTAATAAAAATTATTAATAATTAACTTTAAGTTATTCAGAATTTACTTAACTTACCACTAAGTGTGTTATATATATGTGAAAGATTCCACGATGTTAAGAGTTCATTCAAGTCCATATCGACTGTATCCATTTCGATCAGTTTTAATATATACTTTTATACAGTTCTTTTAATTTTATAAAAGTTTTTCCGTTTGCAGTTGTAATTATTTCCACGGGGGGGCCAACGCCCCCCCATAAATTTTGTGGCAGAATAACGCATATCGTCAACTTTTTTCTTATAACAAAATTTAGCAGGCATGTGTGGAAGAGATTGTTGAGTGGTAGTGGAATTTAATTCAAAAGTAGCCACAACGTCTTTCTGATTTTCATTCCCGGAAACTTTTAATGCGCCACTTGCATTTACAATAATTTTAGGTTTTTCTGGTATCTGGTTTTTGATATGCCTTTCAAGATGACGTTTAAAACTAAACTTCTTGCAAAATTTTTGGTTACATTTTCCAAATGTGCACTCATAAATAAAATTTGGGCAATGTTTTGAATGTTTTTTTAGATGAATAATGTATAAACCAAAGTTAAATGTTTCTTCACAAAAAAAACATGTAATATTTTCCATTTTTACTTACAGTTTTAAAGTTAGAACACACTTTTAAGTTTAATAACTTATTTTTTTTATTATTTGTTTATACCTATGTTTAACACTTTTTTATTTAACTATTATTGTTTTATAATTTGTGCTTTTTGCTACCACGCGTTGAATGAAAAATATGTATATGCCTTGCTTTATTATCAGTGTTGCCACTGATAATTTTGCAAAAGCGGGACCATTTATAAAATCGTGATATTTGAATAATATGTTTTTGATATTAAAGATATAACATATTTTTTTTTAATAAAACATGTTTAATACACACAATGATTATATTAAACGGATGAAAATGATGGCATTACGAAACTTTTCATTTGTACACGCAAAAAAACAACATCAAAAGTTAATACATATTAAAATTTTAACTATTACTTTATAACATCTACAAAATTTCAAACGTGGTCGAAAATGAATGTGAATAAAACTTATTTAAGTTCTCAAAAACAAAAATTTATATAAAAATTTAACAAGATCTTTTTTTTAATTATATAAAAATTCTTTTGGGGTTGTATTTATACAAGTTTTTGGATAATTTTTTTTGGGTGTATGTATTAATTTTTTTAACGTTTTATTATAAGCAATCGTGGCACTTTGTAATTTCAATCAAAATTTAATTTAAAATAGAATAAACAAGTAAAAAACAATTGACTGTTAACTCGCCGGTTAACAACGGATCGAATCATGTTGAAAATCGGTAAATAATGTGTAGTCATCCACTTTACGTAAATGCTGAAAGTTTCAGAACTCTAGTTAGTCGAGAAGTTGCTGAAAACTCAAATAAAAAATTTCGCTTCAAACTTACAAATAAACAAATACAAAAATTAAATTAAATAAAACCATTTAAAAAATATATTTTAAAATTTTGTAATATCTGAGATTTTTGATAATTTTCGTTATGGGACTGTGTAATTATAAATTAGTCTGGTGGCAACACTGCATTACGTCAAAAGAGATAGAATAGATAGAAACAAAAAATTGTGTATGCATATTACAACAATAACAACATAACAACTGAAGACGCTATAAAACCACAAGCGCACACTCATTTGAGTGTAGAAATATGACAGAAATAACAAAGAAGCAAAAATAAAAAAATTATGTGAGAGTTGCGAATTTGAGCACTCATGTAATTGATCCAATTAAAAAATAATTGAAATATTTTTTAAATTCAATTAATCATATTAATTGAAATTTTTTGGCCAATAATTTTTTCTGTGTGATGAGCTCGTTGGCTGTGATACCACGGGATGCCAGATCAGCGGGGTTATCTTTGGAGTCAACATGTGACCAGATATCTTTATGCAATTCTTCAATTATCGAAGCGACACGGTTTGCAACGAAAGTTGTCCAATGATCCGGGGGTTTCTGTAACCATGCAAGCACTATTGTAGAATCTGTCCACATATAGGCCCGAAAGTTGTCAATTTTTAATTGGGTTCGAATCGATTTGAACATTTTGGCCATTAATTCAGCACCACAAAGTTCTTTTCGAGGGAGTGTGATGAATTTCACGGGTGCAACTTTCGTTTTTGCGGCTAACAAATGGGTGCGAACTTGACCATTTGGCGTTTCAGTTTGAAGATATAAAGTAGCCGCATAAGCTTTCTCAGAGGCGTCACAAAACCCATATAGTCCGATTGAAAAAGGAGGGTTCGTAATCGACGAAACGGGGTATTTTGATATTTTCGATGTTTGGGTAATCATCGAGAAACTTTTGCCATTGCTTTAAGGTTAAAGGTTTTACTTCTTCATCCCACTCTGTTTTATCTTTCCAAATTTGTTGCATTATAATCTTCGCAACAATTATTTTGGGAGCGAGCCAGCCGGCGGGGTCAAACAGTTTTGCAATATCAGACAAAACCGCACGTTTTGTATGAACACTTGCATTGGTATGTTTTACGGGGTTAAAGTAGTAAAAGTCACTTTCAGCGTTCCACCTTAAACCGAGGGTTTTGGAAGTGCAAGAATCGGACAGTTTCAGAAACTCTTCATCTAAAAGATGCTTTGGGGGTATGTCCTTTAAAAGAAGTTCATTATTTGCTGTCCATTTTCTGAGAGAAAATCCATCTGAGTTCAACACTTTAACTAGCTCTTTGCGAGCACTAATGGCTTGTGTCAAATCATGAGATCCAAATAAAACATCATCGACGTACATATAATTTCTCGGAATCTCAGACACAATCGGGGTTTCGGGTTCACATTGCCGGGCTAATTCTTGCAATGTTCTGATCTCCAAATAGGGGGCGCAATTCACGCCAAAGGTAACGGTCTTCATTTCAAAGTCATTCGGGGGAATTTCGAAATATTAGTCGCTGAAATGGGGTGTGAGTTTCATTTACGAGAATTTGTCGATACATTTTCTCGATATCGGCATTGAAGACATATTTAAAAAGGCGCCATCTTAATATAAGAATGGTAAGATCAGCTTGTAGTATTGGCCCAGGATATAAAATATCGTTGAGACTTACGCCACTTGATGAGGGGTTGGATGCATTGAATACAACCCGAAGTTTGGTAGTTGTACTGTCGGGTTTTATTACTGCATGGTGGGGTAGATAATATGACGTTTTGGGGTCAGCTGACAAATCGGGATTAACCTTAGCCATGTGGCTTAGAGTAAGATATTCTACCATGACTTGATCGTAATGCAATTTAGCGGTGGGTTGTTTAAGTAAACGGGCTTCATTACGAAGATATTGCGATATGGCATTATTACGAGAGCTGCCGAGAGTTGTCGTAGATGATAAACCTCGTTTAAAGGGAAGGGAAACCACAAATCGGCCATCTTTGTTTCGACAAGTAGTCTTCTGGTATAGTTCCTCACAATACAGGTCATCATCTGACATTTGAATAACTTCGGGAACTTCTTCGAGCTCCCAGAAACGCGTAAGCTGGTAGTTCATTTCTATTTCGTTATAAAATGCAGAAATAGTTTGGGATTGAGATGAGGAGGCAATCTGACCGGTAACTATCCATCCGAAAACTGTCTGTTGTGCCATGAGGTTTTGCTCGTCATCCCAACGAACACCATCGCGAAGCACTCGAGGATAGATATCTCCCCCCAAGAGTAAGTCAAGTAAGTAAGTTTTGTGCAGGTCAATATCCGCCATTGGCAGATCTGAAAATTTGGACTTAATAAACGACAGGAGAGAGTGATATGGTAATTGGCCTGTGAGTTTTCGCACCACAAATACCTCGAGTTGGGTTGAAAAATTCATATCGAGGGAAGAACCGATTGTTATAGAGGTGACCTTAGTAGATTTGGCAGTAAGAGTTCCATTTAAACCAACTACTTGGGTCTCCGAGAATCTAGAAGGTAAGGAAAGTTTCTTTTGGAGAGAACTAGAGACGAATGATGCTTCGGAAGCAGGGTCTATAAGCGCACGAACGGTACATCTTAAATCTCCAAAACAAATATCTACTAAAGCAGTGCCAAGAATGATAGAAGTATACGGAGTGGACTGTAAACGGGTCGAATATGATTGACGTACGCGATTTGCAGCAGCAGAAGTTGAGGGAATATTATCGGGGTTTGATAAAGTAAGGGGGTTGCTAACCCGAAGAGTGTTCGGGTTTGAGTTCGGGTTGTCCGCCGCTACAGTTTGGGAATTTTGGTTTCTACCAGGGGTTTGGACTGAATTTGCTATAGTTAATGCGCGGTGAAGTAGAGAGTGGTGTTTTTGTTTACAAAACGAGCAAACATATTTGCTTTGGCATTTCTTGAATTCATGCGAGGTGGCTAAGCAATTTGTACAACGTTTCTGGTTTCGTACCGTAGAAAATCGTTCCTCAACTGACATTCGCAAGAAGAGAGGGCATAGCCGGAGAGGATGAGAATCGGGACAAATAGAGCATTTAAATACTTTGTTTGGTACAACATTGGTATGATAAGTGTTGAGTTTCTTTGTGTCACGATTATTGTGAGATTTTATTAAAGGGGAATTCTTTAAAGAGGTTTGTGGTTTAGCAGACCTTATATCTGCTACGGATTCAAGAGTCTGATATCTAGATGTCAAAAATTCATCCAGCTGCTTCCATGTAGGCAACTCTGGGCTAGTTTTGTGGTGTTGTTTCCATAAATCCAATGTGATGTCGGGGAGACACGTAGAACAAAGATATACAAAAATAACGTCCCAACTATTCGTGTCTATATTGAGCAACGAGAGGTTTGTAATGCAGTCATTAATGGTACGCTGAAGAGTCTTTATGTTGGGTCCTGATTCCTTTGAAATGGAATTCAGACTGAAAAGGGTCTTGAGCTGTGCGTTGAGAAGGACTTCTTTATTATCATATCGATCAACCAGGTTTTTCCATGCCATCTCAAAACCGGCATTGGTAAGAGAGCAAGTTCGCACAATATCACGAGCTTCACTCTGGGTTTTCTTAAGCAAATGATAGAGTTTTTCTACTGGAGTAAGTCGTGGGTTGTCCTTGTAGAGAGCTGAGAACATGTCTCTGAAAGTAGGCCAAGAGACGTAATCTGCGTAGAATATATCAGTGTCGCAGGGGGGTAAGGAGATGTTTGGAATATTGGTTCGAATATCAAAGCTTTCAAGAGAAGAAACGGGTTTATTGGAAAATTGATCCACTAACTCATTGGCTCGCGAAAGGCATTTAAGATGTGCTTCATAAGCTGCATAGAATTTGTTCTGCACAGTCTCGAAGTCAATTTCCTCTTCCTCAGACTCGAGTTGGATTAAAAGCGAATCGTAAATATTTCTAAGAGCTGACCAGAGATGGCTTATTTCATCCTTTTGGATCTCAAGGGTGTGGACAGTATGTCCTTCTTGAGGAATTGCCGCAAAGTAGGCATTGAACTGAACGACACGGTCAGACGCTCTTATAAATGCGTTTAATTGGGACATTGTGGTAACAAATCGGGTTTACGATTGCCTTGAATCAGAGAGTGAATTAAAAAAAATGAATTGAAAAAGTTTTTGATTAAAAAGAAAAAACAAAAACTCAAGACCAGTTATTAATAACCAATAGGGTGAGATAAAGGGTAATATATTAACCGAAGGGTAAAAAAAAATAAAAAAAATAATTTATTTATGTTTTATATATGGTGGTAGCCAAGAGAGAGTTAAAAATTTTAAGGTTTAATTATATTATAACGGAAGTGTAAAAAAAATAAAAAAAATAATTTATTATAAAAAATTTATTTATTATCTTTTATTTATATATATATATTTTTTTATTATTATAAATTGTGTAGCTGAGGGAGGGTTAATATTTTTTAATATTTAGTTATATTTTAAACGAAAGGGTTCTTTATATGTATATTTAACGTTAAAATTTGTTTAATAAAAAGAAAAATAGTTGTCCACGAAATTAATTTAACGAAGTTGAAATTGTGTGAATTTGTGTGCAAGTTGAAACACTGTGTGTGTATAATGTGAATAACAATTGGAAGTAGACAAGAGTGTGTTAATAATTGGATGACTTTCTTTAGAATAGTGTTCTTTCACTTTTGAGAATTTGTTTTATTTAATAAGATTTGTTGGGGAAAAAAAATTTTTAAATCCTTTTTTTGATGTTTCTATTATTAAATAAAATTTATTTATTAACAAAGGAAAAAAATAAGTGTCAAAAGGAAATTAATTTATTAAAGTTTAAATTGTACAGTTTATGTGCAAGTTGGAACACTGTGCATGTATAACATGAATAACAATTCCAATTAATTGGAAGTAGAGATAAGAGTGTGTATATTTTAAGAGATCTTCTGTACGATCTTAGCTGGTTTAAGAGAATTGTTTTACGTTATTAACACTAACGCTTGTTGCCGTTCTTATTAAAAAACACCAAAAAAACACATCTCTTTAAATATATGTTATTTTCCAATTTGCACTGCACTTTTTTTGTTTTCACTTCCAGAATGTTAATATTTTGTTTCTCACTTATCTCTGGGTTAATGTTGGGCAACAAAAAAAATGTTTATAATGTTAAACGACCACGGATTTGTGTTCAACAATTATATTATTTTATGTTAAATTTCACTTGTGGATTTTGATAGTTTTAACACAGGGATTTTTATGCGGCGAAAAAAAAACAACTAACTGTTTAAACATTTACATTTATATATACTTGAAATTTTTGTTCATATACACATTTTATTATTATAAATTATAATTGTGATTTTTATTTAAAAAAAAATTCATTTCACACATACCTTTACTATAAGTACTTGCTTTTTAGGGGTTTTTTTTTTCGATGAGGGATGAGGTTATTCTCCTTGGCACTTTTCCTTCTTTTTTTTACACTTTTCCACTTTTAACTTTTCCTTCTTTTTTCCGAGGGTGTAATTTGTATGAATCTCTTAAATGAAATTTTTTATTTTTCACTTTTAAAAATATTACTTTCTGATCCGGTTCGTTTGGACCAAAAATGTTCACGGGGGAATTTAAAAGTAATATTTTATACCAAGAAAAATAAATTCGCGGGGAAGAAAAAGAAAAACACAATTGATTTAGTTATAATTCAAATAATTATATATTGAGTTATGGAGGTATCTCATGTAAATTATGATGCGGGGTTATTACCTTTTTACTGTCGTGTGTGATTTGACACTTTATTAATATAATGCTTAAAGTTAATAGGTAATTTAAAATTGAGGTTTAGAACTCTTCCAAGCATGAAAGAGCTTTTCATTGGAAAATATGTAAATACAATAGAGGACATAATTATAGTGTTAGTAATCCATTTTTCACGTAAACAATACTCTTTGGTAAGTGCTGGCCATCAGAGAACCTGAGCGAAAGCACTCCTAACAATACAAAACAATTTTGAGATGAAAAACAAAACAGACAAACGGAAAAGTTTAGTTTGATAAAAGAAGTATGTATGCATATCGGACGACGTTAAATGAGAAAAATATAAATGTTTAAAATTTCATTCATTATTTTTTATTGCAGAATTTTTTCATTGACCAACAAAGGGAATTTAAAGAAGAATTTGAATAGATATTAGTTTTTTTTTAAATTTTTTAAAAATTACGATTTCAAGGGTTAACAATTAATGGGTTGTTTATCGAAAATTGATAGTTTTTTTTTCAGCGTAAATGTAAATTACAAAATATGTATAGATTAAGTTCTGGGTCAAGTCGTTTCAAAACGGAAATACCTTGAATAGCATCTCCATTTCAGATTTAAGTTTTAATTACGGCGATACTTTAAACCTATATTATATGTTTCAACTATAGATACATATCAATAAAATTATTTAGTTGTTTGCTGTGTTCAATTTTTTTCGTTAAAATTTCATCACTAATACATTTTTATATATAGAAATACCCAATGCTGTAATAATATTCGTAATATGAATGATATAAATAAATTTTATTGTTTCCTTTTGTAATATTTTTTGGAGTTTTATAAGCGGTAAAATTTTCTTGAAAATTTCTTATTTTAAAAGTGACGATTTTGGCGATTTAGTTTCCAAAATTGTCGATTTTCAGAAGATGTTATTAGCAGCACTGGTCGGTAACAAAGAAGAGAGAAAATTGTGTATGGGTTTGTATAAAATGAGAAAGATTAAATTTTGTTTGTGTATTTCGCATAGCTTTGTAGGGAGTGCTATGTGTGTGTAATATTTCAGCGTTACAGAATCAGTCAGTCTCTCAGTCAGTCAGTCAGGAATCAGCGTAAATATATTTGAGAAAGATTCAAATTTGCGACCTGTAGTTTATCAGGTGTACATGGACACACAGACAGGGCGGATGAATTGGCATCGCTAAATCCATTCGGATAGTGATTCTGAGTCGATTGGTATAATAAGAGATCTTATTTTTTTGTTAGTTCCACACATCAGGACACATTCATTATACTCTGAAAACAGAGTGGAATTAGGTATACAAATTGAATTTTCTCTAAAATGGTACGTGGTGGAAATATATGGGTACTAAGTTTAGAATCTGGATTCAAAAGACCATACGATATCGCAATCCTTGATAAAAATCTAATATATTGTTGCAATCACTGCATAAGATTCTATACAACTCTGATTTTACGCTGTTTCGTTAACTAGCAAAACTTCGCCCTCTAAAATTTAAGCGAATTCTTCCGAATTTCATAAAATTTTGAAACGCTTTGCTAAAAATATAACGATAAAAGAAGCACTCTATATGGGGCAAAAAAAAGTGTATGTGATTCCAAAAAAAGGTGTTTGAATGGAAAAATGGTTCAGGTATATTTATTTTTGATTTGTAAGAGATTCAATAATTCTTTGATTCTACTTGTTGACCGAGTCTACAGTTTTTATTGATACCTCTTAATGCGATACTCATTAAATTTTAATTAAGTTTCAGAGTGTTGATTGCTGCTCATAATTCCAGTAACTTTTTAGCCCTAACATGTATTGTGTTAGTATATTTTCGCTTTCTAACTGATTTTCAATGGTAGGTGTTCTTGAACAGATATTGACTGCAGCTTTCGTTTCCAGAATCCAATTAATATTTTCGAAGCATGTTTTGGAACTGAAAAAGGGTTAAAAGGGAAAATCGCATTAAAAACACCAAAAATCTTACATAAAAATATATCTGTTGTCACAAGCGATAACTGCCTAAGCCGACTTAAGAACAATTTGAGTTATGTATGATATCATATTCTATTAACAACGCTATATGTTTACGTGAAATCCCACTTCTCAAACACTGTTTTTTAAAAAGATATTAATAAAAATATTCTGACCTACATCGTAATGAACCATCATTGCATCTATATAAACAGTTATTTTTTCTCGAAAGCATTATTTTCGACTTAATGCTTGTGACCACGGATATATAACTTTAGTAAAAATATTATGAAATTATATTTTGACTAAGATTGTATTATTGATTATTTTTATGGAATTATTTTTCAAATTCACAAAAATACCATTTTTGGAGATTTTTCCAGAAGGGTTCAGCACAGGGATGGATAAAAGTATAATTAAGTAAAAATCACAAAACTTAACTTTGTATCAAAAACTTATTCTCATCAAATTCCGAGATAGCGTATTTTTAATATAGGCTATCGATTTGGCATACGAATATTTCAATATCAGCATGATTATTTATATATTTATCAAATACGTTTTATCCGATAATTAAACATTTTCATTTAAATCATTATTTTAAGAGTTATAGATTAATAAAGTTATAAATTCGATACTAAAATGAAAAGCTGAACATGTTCACGGAACACTTTATTGTATGAAACACATGTTCTTGTGGATTAAAGTCTCTTATAAAAAAATTTCTCGTGAAATTTTATAGAAGATATGCGAACACAAACATTTGACTCAAAGGAGCACTTAACTGGTATTTCCAACAAATTTCTTAATGCATTGGCCAAAAAACTGATAATTTTATATACGAACCAAATTTGAGGTTCTTTCACGGAGGTGCACTTGTGCGGAAAGCTATCTGTCTGTCATCCACTTGGGGATGACAAGAAGCGATTCCTCTGTTCTGAATTTCCCAAGCAGCTCACTACTTCCGGTTTTACACCAAGTATCCCCTGGTAATGCGGCTCAGGTGCCCGTCCGACTGCAGCTAGAGTGAGAAGGCGTGCAGTTGAGTAACCTGAATGGCAGGCTAATCCCAATCAATGCGTCTCTGAAAACAGCTGAAAACAGTCTCTGAAACTCAATTGTTCTTTTGCCGTTTTACGGCCAACCTGTCTAGAGGTTGTTGACAGCCCCAACACTAGGATCGGACAAGGTGGCCTAATCAGTCGTTTTTTCTTAAACAACGATTATTACTGAAACCACAACGTATAACAATCAACGGATCCCTACGATGACGACATTCAGCATGAAACAAAACACACGAATTTGAACATGGAGCACACTCCTAGGCCCATCTATACTGGCCCAAGTATGCAGAGAATTCGTCAACTATAACTTGCTACTTTTAGGTTTGTGCGAAGCAAGATGGCCAGAAGCAGGAGAATTCAATGCCTCCGAAAACCTTACAATATTATATTCCGGAAAACCAGCTGGCCAACCTAGATCTAGTGGAGTTGGTATATTATTATCCAGGGAAGCCCGAAATGCTCTAATAAACTGGAAACCTTGTGGTGATAGAATAATCACAGCGTTCAGTGTTATGCCCCAACAGAAACATCTGACACTTCGGAGAAAGAAACGTTTTACAGCCACCTGAATAGAGTTTTATCTTCCATACAACGCGGTGACATAATTTTACTTATGGGAGACTTCAACGCGCAATTAGTCACAGCTAACATAGGCAGAGAAACTATAATGGGACGTCACGGCATTGGTAGAATGACGGAAAATGGAGATCTCTTTGCGGAAATATGCAGCAACAACAATCTTGTGATCGGAGGGACCATATTCCCCCACAAAACCTGTCATAAAACTACATGGGTTTCACCGGATAGAATGACAGAAAACCAAATCGACTACATAGCTATTAGCAGGTCATGGCGCAGAAGTCTTCTTGTCGTCCAATAGAAGCGCGGTGCAGACTGTTCTACAGACCACCATCTTGTAGTTGGTATTGTGCAGTTAAAAGTTGCGGCTATTCGCAAACTCGAATCCATCAAACGCAAATATGATGTGCAAAAGTTGAAAAACCATCAAATCCTTCACAGCTACGTAGAAGACCTGAAAAGAGGCTTAACAATGCAAAGTGGACACCCAGTAGAATGGCAAAACAGGAACGATAATTTTAATGATGTTGCCAAAGAACAAATAGGCTTCATAACACCAAAAAGAACTCAGTGGATGTCTGATGACACGTGGAAGCTAATCCTGGAAAGAAGAGATATTAAAGGAAATCAAAATAGAGCTAGAACCCGTGGAGAGAAGAAAACGTTAGCAGAAGCCTATATGCATCACGATAAGTTAGTGAAGCGGAGCGCCAGGAATGACAAGAGAAGATGGCCTGTAAAACTTGCTGGTGATGCGCAAAAGCATCTGAAGAACATAGGTCCAGAGATCTATACGCTATCACAAAAAAGCTTACAGGTAAAAACTTTTTGAACTCCAAACCATTGAAGAACAACGACGGTGTGTTATGCACTTGCAAAGGTGAGCAACTGGAAGTATGGAGACAGCATTACTCTAGCATGCTATCCAATCCAATAATAAATCCCTTAAGAGTATGCTACTGCACTACTCACAGATTGAGACAAGACATTTCCATAGAATGCCCCGAAGTTATGGAAATAATTAATGCTGTCAATGCCTTGAAGACTAATAAAGCCCCTGGAGTAGATAACATTGCCCCAGAGATGTTAAAAGTTGACTCTCGAACCACAGCGCAATTACTTCTGCCTCATATCGAGAACTTTCGGCATACTTGTGATCTCGACTCACATCTAAAGTAAGGTATCATAGTCAATATCCCTAAAAAAGGCGACTTACCAAATGCAATAACTGGCGAGGCATCACGGTCCTTAGCGCAGTCAACAAGGTAATTGCGCACATCATAAACAAAATGATAGCTGATGCTGTACTCCCAGATCTCAGCCAAGAAGAAGCTGGCTTCCGCACACACAAATCTTGCGTCGACCACATCAATAGTCTTCGTATAATCATCGGGCAGTCAGCGGAATGGCAATCTCCCCTCTACATGATATTTATAGATTTCGGCGTTCGACACCCTGAGCCACCATGCAATATGGAACGCGCTTGCCTGCAAAGGTGTGCCACAAAAAATTATTAGGCTAACCCAATCCTTGTATGAGAATGCGAAATGCCGAGTTCTCCACGACAACGCCCTGAGCAACAGTTTTAATGTGTTAAATGGTATTCGACAAGGATGTATACTATCTCCTCTTCTATTTAACATCGTACTTGACATCATTGTACGTAATGCTACAGCAGAAAATAGATGTATAAGATGAGGAATCAACCAACATCTGGAGAGCCTGGAATATGATGATGATATATGCCTCTTATCGCACAGTTATCGACACGCGTCAGCTAAACTCAAATCCCTTGAGAACGAAGGTTTAAAAGCCGGTTTAAAAATAAACATAAAGAAAAGTAAGGTTATGCGCTGCAACACTCTTAACAACACAAAATTTCGAATACAGAATGTTGAACTGGAAGAAGTTAACACATTCTGTTATCTGGGTAGCGTACTAACAAAAACAGGCGGCTGCAGTGATGATATATCCTTCCGAATATCAAGGGCTAACCAGTCATTTGGTATCTTACGACCTGTATGGAAGTCTACTGCTATCTCGAAAAGAACTAAGATCAGCATATTTAATTCCTGCGTGAAATCAGTTCTCCTCTATGCCTGCGAATCCTGGAACACGACATCGCACGATATTAACAGGATACAGGTATTCATCAACCGCTGTCTGCGAAGAATCTTAAAAATCTGTTGGCCTAACATGATTTCCAATATCGAATTATGGGAGCAAACATACCAACGCCCAATCCACATTGAGATTCTAAATCATAAATGGCGCTGGATTGGTCATACGTTCCGCAGACCACATGGCGACACGGCAAAGGCTGCTATAGGTTGGAACCCGCATGGAAACACACGAAGAGTTGGGCAACCGTCGCACACCTGGAGACGTCAACTTGAAGCTGAAATTACTCAAAGCGGCTTAAGCTGGAGTGAAATAAAAAACCTTGCATCAAGAAGGACCGATTGGAGAGAATTCGTTGCGGCCCTTTGCTCCTTTTAGGAACCACAGGACATAATATATATATATATAAATTTGAGAAAAATCTGTGCAATATCTTTGTTTTTGAGAGGTTTAAACCAAGAACTGCCATATAGAGTAAATTTTTGGACTACTGATTAATGGATGTAATAAACACACACAAATCCAATTTGACCGAGACATATATGATAATTTGGATCTAATGTCAATTTAAGTCGATCTTATAGGGGTCATTTGTATGGGAACTAGGTCTGATCATGCACCGATTTTCACCAACGTCAATAGTGTTCGTTTATAAACCAAATTTCATATTTGCGATCTGTAGTTTGATTAAAAATTTTATACGGACACACAGCCGGACGGACGGAATCGATCGTTATAGGATATAAATAGTGTTGCATAGGGATATTTTTTTTATATATCTATTTTCTTCTAAAATACTTGCAACACATTGCTATTAATAAATAAATAATTCATATAATTAAACTTATAAAAACAATTTTGCAAAATTAAAACATTTCGCTCCAATTTTTTGACTGGATTTTTTTTTGACCGAAACGAGTAACAGGGTTAATCTTTTCATTCAAAAACATTTTGTAGATGTTTTTGAAATAGGATTTTATAAAATGTTTTAAAATGTTCTTAATTCCCTGTGGGTGTATTAAGAGAAATCCCAACATTTTTTTTTATTTTTTTAAACCTATGAAATATTAATTAAATCAATGAAAAATTATTAACAGTTAATGGGTCTATAAATGGGTCTATAAATAATCAAAACTAGATGATTGTGTGGCGCCTAGGCGCCCGTTTAAAAATTATGAATAAAACAGTTTAAATTTAAATACACGAAATATTTATAATAAATTATATTTCTTTTAATATAGTAGTAAATTGAAAATTATATTGTTACATATGTACATGTGAAAAAATATTGTGTCTGTCGAAATTATATATGTACATAAGTATCAAAACAGATAAGAAATATTTGGCAAAAAAGTTTTTCAATTTAGAATCTCTTGAAAAACTATATTTTGTGTGAAATATCGTTGGTCATTTAATAGTTTTCCTTGCTGTGGGTTCGATTGAATACGTATCTTAACTTGGCTTGCAACTTTTGACAAAGCCACATACAGTTGACCGTGTGAAAATACCGCGGTCTCCAAATTTATGCCAACGTAATCAAATGACTGGCCTTGAGCCTTGTTTATGGTAATTGCGTATGCAGGAATTACTGGAAACTGGCGGCGTTTTAATATGAAAGGTAATGTGGTGTCGGTTGGGGCGAGGTCAATCCTAGGAATTAGAACCGTATCGTTTTAGTCAGCGTTACAGAATCAGTCGGTCTCTCAATCAGTCAGAGAGTAAGGGATCAGCGTAAATATATTAAAGATATTACCCGCCCTTCACACGTTAAATTTTTGGCTGTCAGGTTGTAATGCACTCATACTTTTTTATTCTTTTTTACTAAACAATCATACGTTGCAATTCTCTCTTTCAATTTTTCAATGGGACAGTTGCTTAACAATTTTTTGACTATTGTATGTGTGATCAATTTGACTTGAACGTGGGAAGGCCGGGTAGAGTGAGGAGATTGGAGATTCACAAAATTATTAAAATTTAATACAATGAAGTGCGAACCCTGGTTGTAATAAATTTTTTTTATAGCGAAGAATTTCTTTGGTCCCAAGAGTTTTAATCACATTTTTCATACAAATTGCTTCTCTTATAGCGAAAAGTGGTTATATCAAACTTTTGACTTCAACAAACAATTTTGTTTTCAATTTCAGAATTTTCCACAAAATAATTCGTTTTCTTACAAAAATCAACTCTGACAGAAAAAACCAAAACGAACCAAAAAAAATTAAGAATAAATTAGAAAACATGTAAGTATTCATTTTTATTTTAACATTTATTTTAACTTATTTTTTGTTAAAGGGGAAAACATCGGAATGCAGACCAAGAAAGAATATTTATTGAGTTCATGGAATGCCATCAACATATAGCCAGGGGGTTTGTTAAGGGAGACCGGGTGGTTGTGGACTCTTACTGGGCAGACTTGATATCACAAATGTATTTGATATATCAAATATCGCCGACGCAGTTTTTCAACATAATTATGATTTTGCTCCGATTCAATTACCGCACCTATTGATATGCCGGGCATTTTAATTTTTTTAAATAAAATTACAAAATATTTTCACAATTTTTATTATTTTTTTGTTTGTTTACAACAATCATCTGTTTTATGTTTACGTTGCGTTGCCATACTATCGCCCAAAAACGAATTTTCAACTTAAATCGATTTTAATGAAAACGAACAAAAACTGAAAAAGCAAAAACAATATTGATCGAAATAGTAACTTCGAAATCAAATCGATTTCCATCGAAATTTGTGACATGCCTGTATATATATTTTTAAGAAATTAATTTTAATTTAATTTAATTTTAATACAAAACAAAAATTTCGATTTTCAAATTAAGTTTTGTAAAAGGTCCTTTTATGTATATTTTCGCAAAAGTTTGCCAGTAGCCAACCTTTGCTTTGTACTTTCTGCTTCTATACATAAGGAGTTTTTAATATTATATGATTTTAAATTCAAAAGTTAAAAAAAGTGGTATTTTCATAATTATTTTATTTATTTCATATGTACGTTATAACATTTGAACAATCTTTGAAAAAATTTTCAATTAAAAATTTTAATAAATAAATCCGTGACAGGGAATCTCCGGAGGCGTTGTTTTTTTGCGGTGAACATCATAACTCGTTACCGGATCATGTGAAATAAAAAATCGAAATGCATTTCAAAGGCGACATGTTTCCTGAGGTAGTGACGAAGAGTTTTTTAAAATTTTTTGTTGCAGCATTTTGAAGTGAAAAACGATTTTTGTTATACAATTTCGGGAATTTGTTGTTAAAAAATGGGGAAGAAAATGGAATTAAAAAAACTCTCCGTCGTTACCTGATGATTTATGTGTAGATATAGTGTCTAAAATTTCAAAAGAATCGGTCAGGTAGATTTTGAGTTATGATGTTCACGGACTTCGAACATTTATTTGCGAGAAAATCGGTTTAAAGTTTTCTAAAAACTGATTTACATAACGTATGAGGCCGGTCGCTGAAAACGCTGTATCGTTTTAAGTTTTGCTCTGATTTACTTCAAATTTTGACACAACACGCTCGGCATGTTGTGCATTCAGAAAGAGAAATGCAAAAAAAGGTTCTATAACCTACCACCCCTTAAGGAAGTGCAAACACCAATACACCTACACAAAAGAGAAAAAAATATTTCATAGTTCATCATACATGTAAACTGAAAAAGAGAACTAAATTTTTTGAAAAGTTATCTATAAATCCAAAAAATAAAAAATCAGAGCGTATTAGTTTTATTTCAGAAAAAAACTTATTCCAAATTGCCTTTAATTCTTTCAATAAATTCTTCAAATTAAAATCTTAAATATACCTATTTACGTAATTTATGGTTGTCAACATTTTTTGAAAGCAAATTATGCAAAAATTAATATTATGAATGAAAAAAAATTATTTTCCCACCTCTCTTCTTAAATTACAATGTAATTTAATTATGCAAAGTTAGAATAATTTAAATTTTAAACTTAATATTGCACTATTTTTTTAAGTGGTTTTCAATACAGAGCTTTATATGAAATCATACGGTAGACAAGAACAAAATCCACATTGAAGATCTCTTTTTTTTTCAAATATTTATCAAAAAAAGCACACTCTTTGCTGGCCATCAGAGAACCTGAGCGAAAGCACTCCTAACAATACAAAACAATTTTGATAAAAATGTTTAAAATTTCCTTCATTACTTTTTTTTGCAGAATTTTTTCATTGACCAACAAAGGGAATTTAAAGAAGAATTTGAATAGATATTAGTTTTTTGATGCATTTCTTGTGTTCATCCTATTCCATATGTAACACGAAATCTTCATATGTAGTGCTATTGTCGTTAGCAGTGCTGCTAATTTTGACAACTTATTTTAATTTCGACGATTTTTCAATTTGTTAAAATGATTTGTTAAATTTGTTAGAATGATGATTAAGATTTCAAGGGTTAATAATTAATGAGTTGTTAATCGAAAATTGATAGTTTTAGTTCAGTGTAAATGTAAATTACAAAATATGTATATATTTAATTCTGGGTCAAGTCGTTTCAAAACGGGAACACCTTGAATAGCATCTCCATTTAAGATTTAAGTTTTATTTACGGCGATACTTTAAACCTATATTATATGTTTCAGCTATAGATACATGTCAATAAAGTTATTTAGTTGATCGCTGTGTTAAATTTTTTTCGTTGAAATTTCATCACTAATACATTTTTATATATAGAAACCAATGCTGTAATAATATTCGTAATATGAATGATATAAATAAATTTTATTGCTTCCTTTTGTAATATTTTTTCGAATTTTATAAGCGGTAAAATTTTCTTGACAATTTCTTGTTTTAAAAATGACAATTTTGGATTTAGTTTCCAAAATTGTAGATTTTCAGAAGATTTTATTAGCAGCACTGGTCGGTAACAAAGAAGAGAGAAAATTGTGTGTGTGTTTGTATAAAATGAGAAAGATTAAATTTTGTTTGTGTATTTCACATAGCTTTGTAGGGAGTGCTATGTGTGTGTATTATTTCAGCGTTACAGAATCAGTCAGTCAGTCAGTGAGTCAGGGATCAGCGTAAATATATATAAGAAGATGCTTGAAATATTTTTATATCTCCAATCTTAAAAATTAATCTTACCTGGAATTTTCGCTTTTAAAATCAAATTCTTTTATTTATAATCTCTTATTTAAAATTCATATATATTTAATTTAGTATTTTTTTTAAAGCTTAATTTAATGTGTAATATTGTTTAAGTTGAATTGATAGACCCTGTAAGTATTTTAGATGCTACTACAAGAATAATTTAATATTTATATGCATGACTTTTTAAATTACTATCAACAAATATACTTAAGCATAGAAATGTTTAAAAAAGACAGTAAAAAGTATTACAAGACTATTATTATTTGATTATAAGTATTAAGCGACATTGCTTAAAACAAAATTGAAATAAAAAATTACTTAGGTAATAAAATAGTCTACTAACGATGTACATTTAGGGTTAGACAGATATTACATATAAAAATAGATAAATTTATACACAATATTTATTTTGATTACAGTGATAATGGACAGAAACGACTACGAAAAAAAAAACAAAAAATAATCATATGAGTTTACTACAAGCATACTCACATGATTATATTTTGTATTCATTTTATTGTTATCAAGAAGTGTACTAGGGTGTCTCTTTTCCGTATGGTTATTTATTTTTTATATTCAAAAAATATTATAAAAACTTTTTTTCAATGCTCTCCTAGTTTTGTGTCTGAATATGCTTTGAAATTTATAGTTTAGTTCATAGTAGTGTCTGAAACTCGGTTCTTTCAAAAAAGAGTTATTTATTTCGGTTTGATTTAGTTTTTACAAAATCTTTTGAATTTACAAATACAATTTCGATTCGTTACAAATGGAATGAAAAACATATATATATATATATATAACCTCTGCACAGTGGTGCGGAGGGTATACAAATAAAAATCTAGCTGAAAAATAATGTTTTTTTTTTAACTCCAAATTTAAGTAAAATAATTGAAATATGCCCACAAAAAATGCTACTGTTCGTTTCTAACTTAACTTGCTTTAATATTTAAAAATTTCGTATGAATGCGCTGAAGAAAATATGCCGCCCTAATGTAAATGTAGCTTTCAACAAAATGGAGACGCATTTATACATTTTCTGTTTGTGTTTTTAATCCTCAAAAAAATTGTCATTTACATTAAAAATACTGTAAAAATAAAATAAATTTTATTTAAAAATAAAAACATAACCCACGTTTCATCCTCTCATCGGTTTTTTTCTATTTTATTAACATTCATCATCAGTTATTGTATAACTACCACGAAAATCACTTAATTGTGTGGTCATATTTTTAGCTGCCGATGAATTTGTTGCTGTGGCCATCAATGGTGCCCCCTGGAATGAAATGGCCAACGGCAGGGCTGACGGGGCACATAAACTTAAAGCATTACGCCCTTCGGTCACAGAACGAAAACGTGTTGGTCGTCCTGATCTAAAAAGAAACATGAAATATAAATCAAATTTAGTAAAGTTATTCATTAATCACTGAGCAATTACAATTTTTTTCTGACACTGGCTGGACTTTGTATTATGTTTTAGTTTAAAGATTTAATTATTCTTAGTTCACATTAAATTTAGAGCAAAATTTATAAGTGAAAGCATGGAAAAATAAAAATGAAATGCAAATTTTAAAAGTATGTAATAGTGTTTGCTCAACTGTGCCGAATTTTGTGTACCACATAATTTAGAGTTATTGATATCTATCGTACTTTCAACAGAGGAATATATAGATAGACAAATATCATCCCAATAACAGTATATTGTTGACACACACTTGCAAAAATTTGTAGACACTACGGCAGTCGGACGGACCTTTCCAAATTCATTGAGGAAGTCTGATCATAATGAATCAATATTTTCAAGTTTTCAGTATAAAATTCAAATTTCTGAATTCAGGTCATAGATTAGATTATATTAGATTGGATTAGATTAGATTAGATTAGATTAGATTAGATTAGATTAGATTAGATTAGATTAGATTAGATTAGATTACATTACATTACATTACATTACATTAGATTAGATTAGATTAGATTAGATTAGATTAGATTAGATTAGATTAGATTAGATTAGATTAGATTAGATTAGATTAGATTAGATTAGATTAGATTAGATTAGATTAGATTAGATTAGATTAGATTAGATTAGATTAGATTAGATTAGATTAGATTAGATTAGATTAGATTAGATTAGATTAGATTAGATTAGATTAGATTAGATTAGATTAGATTAGATTAGATTAGATTAGATCAGATTAGATTAGATTAGATTAGATTAGATTATATTAGATTAGATTAGATTAGATTAGATTAGATTAGATTAGATTAGATTAGATTAGATTAGATTAGATTAGATTAGATTAGATTAGATTAGATTAGATTAGATTAGATTAGATTAGATTAGATTAGATTAGATTAGATTAGATTAGATTAGATTAGATTAGATTAGATTAGATTAGATTAGATTAGATTAGATTAGATTAGATTAGATTAGATTAGATTAGATTAGATTAGATTAGATTAGATTATATTAGATTAGATTAGATTATATTAGATTATATTAGATTAGATTAGATTAGATTAGATTAGATTAGATTAGATTAGATTAGATTAGATTAGATTAGATTAGATTAGATTAGATTAGATTAGATTAGATTAGATTAGATTAGATTAGATTAGATTAGATTAGATTAGATTAGATTAGATTAGATTAGATTAGATTAGATTAGATTAGATTAGATTAGATTAGATTAGATTAGATTAGATTAGATTAGATTAGATTAGATTAGATTAGATTAGATTATTAGATTAGATTAGATTAGATTAGATTAGATTAGATTAGATTAGATTAGATTAGATTAGATTAGATTAGATTAGATTAGATTAGATTAGATTAGATTAGATTAGATTAGATTAGATTAGATTAGATTAGATTAGATTAGATTAGATTAGATTAGATTAGATTAGATTAGATTAGATTAGATTAGATTAGATTAGATTAGATTAGATTAGATTAGATTAGATTAGATTAGATTAGATTAGATTAGATTAGATTAGATTAGATTAGATTAGATTAGATTAGATTAGATTAGATTAGATTAGATTAGATTAGATTAGATTAGATTAGATTAGATTAGATTAGATTAGATTAGATTAGATTAGATTAGATTAGATTAGATTAGATTAGATTAGATTAGATTAGATTAGATTAGATTAGATTAGATTAGATTAGATTAGATTAGATTAGATTAGATTAGATTAGATTAGATTAGATTAGATTAGATTAGATTAGATTAGATTAGATTAGATTAGATTAGATTAGATTAGATTAGATTAGATTAGATTAGATTAGATTAGATTAGATTAGATTAGATTAGATTAGATTAGATTAGATTAGATTAGATTAGATTAGATTAGATTAGATTAGATTAGATTAGATTAGATTAGATTAGATTAGATTAGATTAGATTAGATTAGATTAGATTAGATTAGATTAGATTAGATTAGATTAGATTAGATTAGATTAGATTAGATTAGATTAGATTAGATTAGATTAGATTAGATTAGATTAGATTAGATTAGATTAGATTAGATTAGATTAGATTAGATTAGATTAGATTAGATTAGATAGATTAGATTAGATTAGATTAGATTAGATTAGATTAGATTAGATTAGATTAGATTAGATTAGATTAGATTAGATTAGATTAGATTAGATTAGATTAGATTAGATTAGATTAGATTAGATTAGATTAGATTAGATTAGATTAGATTAGATTAGATTAGATTAGATTAGATTAGATTAGATTAGATTAGATTAGATTAGATTAGATTAGATTAGATTAGATTAGATTAGATTAGATTAGATTAGATTAGATTAGATTAGATTAGATTAGATTAGATTAGATTAGATTAGATTAGATTAGATTAGATTAGATTAGATTAGATTAGATTAGATTAGATTAGATTAGATTAGATTAGATTAGATTAGATTAGATTAGATTAGATTAGATTAGATTAGATTAGATTAGATTAGATTAGATTAGATTAGATTAGATTAGATTAGATTAGATTAGATTAGATTAGATTAGATTAGATTAGATTAGATTAGATTAGATTAGATTAGATTAGATTAGATTAGATTAGATTAGATTAGATTAGATTAGATTAGATTAGATTAGATTAGATTAGATTAGATTAGATTAGATTAGATTAGATTAGATTAGATTAGATTAGATTAGATTAGATTAGATTAGATTAGATTAGATTAGATTAGATTAGATTAGATTAGATTAGATTAGATTAGATTAGATTAGATTAGATTAGATTAGATTAGATTAGATTAGATTAGATTAGATTAGATTAGATTAGATTAGATTAGATTAGATTAGATTAGATTAGATTAGATTAGATTAGATTAGATTAGATTAGATTAGATTAGATTAGATTAGATTAGATTAGATTAGATTAGATTAGATTAGATTAGATTAGATTAGATTAGATTAGATTAGATTAGATTAGATTAGATTAGATTAGATTAGATTAGATTAGATTAGATTAGATTAGATTAGATTAGATTAGATTAGATTAGATTAGATTAGATTAGATTAGATTAGATTAGATTAGATTAGATTAGATTAGATTAGATTAGATTAGATTAGATTAGATTAGATTAGATTAGATTAGATTAGATTAGATTAGATTAGATTAGATTAGATTAGATTAGATTAGATTAGATTAGATTAGATTAGATTAGATTAGATTAGATTAGATTAGATTAGATTAGATTAGATTAGATTAGATTAGATTAGATTAGATTAGATTAGATTAGATTAGATTAGATTAGATTAGATTAGATTAGATTAGATTAGATTAGATTAGATTAGATTAGATTAGATTAGATTAGATTAGATTAGATTAGATTAGATTAGATTAGATTAGATTAGATTAGATTAGATTAGATTAGATTAGATTAGATTAGATTAGATTAGATTAGATTAGATTAGATTAGATTAGATTAGATTAGATTAGATTAGATTAGATTAGATTAGATTAGATTAGATTAGATTAGATTAGATTAGATTAGATTAGATTAGATTAGATTAGATTAGATTAGATTAGATTAGATTAGATTAGATTAGATTAGATTAGATTAGATTAGATTAGATTAGATTAGATTAGATTAGATTAGATTAGATTAGATTAGATTAGATTAGATTAGATTAGATTAGATTAGATTAGATTAGATTAGATTAGATTAGATTAGATTAGATTAGATTAGATTAGATTAGATTAGATTAGATTAGATTAGATTAGATTAGATTAGATTAGATTAGATTAGATTAGATTAGATTAGATTAGATTAGATTAGATTAGATTAGATTAGATTAGATTAGATTAGATTAGATTAGATTAGATTAGATTAGATTAGATTAGATTAGATTAGATTAGATTAGATTAGATTAGATTAGATTAGATTAGATTAGATTAGATTAGATTAGATTAGATTAGATTAGATTAGATTAGATTAGATTAGATTAGATTAGATTAGATTAGATTAGATTAGATTAGATTAGATTAGATTAGATTAGATTAGATTAGATTAGATTAGATTAGATTAGATTAGATTAGATTAGATTAGATTAGATTAGATTAGATTAGATTAGATTAGATTAGATTAGATTAGATTAGATTAGATTAGATTAGATTAGATTAGATTAGATTAGATTAGATTAGATTAGATTAGATTAGATTAGATTAGATTAGATTAGATTAGATTAGATTAGATTAGATTAGATTAGATTAGATTAGATTAGATTAGATTAGATTAGATTAGATTAGATTAGATTAGATTAGATTAGATTAGATTAGATTAGATTAGATTAGATTAGATTAGATTAGATTAGATTAGATTAGATTAGATTAGATTAGATTAGATTAGATTAGATTAGATTAGATTAGATTAGATTAGATTAGATTAGATTAGATTAGATTAGATTAGATTAGATTAGATTAGATTAGATTAGATTAGATTAGATTAGATTAGATTAGATTAGATTAGATTAGATTAGATTAGATTAGATTAGATTAGATTAGATTAGATTAGATTAGATTAGATTAGATTAGATTAGATTAGATTAGATTAGATTAGATTAGATTAGATTAGATTAGATTAGATTAGATTAGATTAGATTAGATTAGATTAGATTAGATTAGATTAGATTAGATTAGATTAGATTAGATTAGATTAGATTAGATTAGATTAGATTAGATTAGATTAGATTAGATTAGATTAGATTAGATTAGATTAGATTAGATTAGATTAGATTAGATTAGATTAGATTAGATTAGATTAGATTAGATTAGATTAGATTAGATTAGATTAGATTAGATTAGATTAGATTAGATTAGATTAGATTAGATTAGATTAGATTAGATTAGATTAGATTAGATTAGATTAGATTAGATTAGATTAGATTAGATTAGATTAGATTAGATTAGATTAGATTAGATTAGATTAGATTAGATTAGATTAGATTAGATTAGATTAGATTAGATTAGATTAGATTAGATTAGATTAGATTAGATTAGATTAGATTAGATTAGATTAGATTAGATTAGATTAGATTAGATTAGATTAGATTAGATTAGATTAGATTAGATTAGATTAGATTAGATTAGATTAGATTAGATTAGATTAGATTAGATTAGATTAGATTAGATTAGATTAGATTAGATTAGATTAGATTAGATTAGATTAGATTAGATTAGATTAGATTAGATTAGATTAGATTAGATTAGATTAGATTAGATTAGATTAGATTAGATTAGATTAGATTAGATTAGATTAGATTAGATTAGATTAGATTAGATTAGATTAGATTAGATTAGATTAGATTAGATTAGATTAGATTAGATTAGATTAGATTAGATTAGATTAGATTAGATTAGATTAGATTAGATTAGATTAGATTAGATTAGATTAGATTAGATTAGATTAGATTAGATTAGATTAGATTAGATTAGATTAGATTAGATTAGATTAGATTAGATTAGATTAGATTAGATTAGATTAGATTAGATTAGATTAGATTAGATTAGATTAGATTAGATTAGATTAGATTAGATTAGATTAGATTAGATTAGATTAGATTAGATTAGATTAGATTAGATTAGATTAGATTAGATTAGATTAGATTAGATTAGATTAGATTAGATTAGATTAGATTAGATTAGATTAGATTAGATTAGATTAGATTAGATTAGATTAGATTAGATTAGATTAGATTAGATTAGATTAGATTAGATTAGATTAGATAAGATTAGATTAGATTAGATTAGATTAGATTAGATTAGATTAGATTAGATTAGATTAGATTAGATTAGATTAGATTAGATTAGATTAGATTAGATTAGATTAGATTAGATTAGATTAGATTAGATTAGATTAGATTAGATTAGATTAGATTAGATTAGATTAGATTAGATTAGATTAGATTAGATTAGATTAGATTAGATTAGATTAGATTAGATTAGATTAGATTAGATTAGATTAGATTAGATTAGATTAGATTAGATTAGATTAGATTAGATTAGATTAGATTAGATTAGATTAGATTAGATTAGATTAGATTAGATTAGATTAGATTAGATTAGATTAGATTAGATTAGATTAGATTAGATTAGATTAGATTAGATTAGATTAGATTAGATTAGATTAGATTAGATTAGATTAGATTAGATTAGATTAGATTAGATTAGATTAGATTAGATTAGATTAGATTAGATTAGATTAGATTAGATTAGATTAGATTAGATTAGATTAGATTAGATTAGATTAGATTAGATTAGATTAGATTAGATTAGATTAGATTAGATTAGATTAGATTAGATTAGATTAGATTAGATTAGATTAGATTAGATTAGATTAGATTAGATTAGATTAGATTAGATTGGATTAGATTAGATTAGATTAGATTAGATTAGATTAGATTAGATTAGATTAGATTAGATTAGATTAGATTAGATTGAATTGGTTTGGATTGGATTAGCTTAGATTGTGTGATGTATTGGAGTGTGAAGATCACGGAAATATATATAACACAACTTTGTCCCAACTAGACTTTGGCTGTTATTACTTCTGAGTAGATCAGAATAATAGGAGCTGTGTCTAATGATGATCATCAACACAAGGTCATAAACGTTACTATTGCTGGTAACATTTTTTTTTTTTGGATAGAAAATTATAATTATTGAAATTACATAGTTTTATTTTTTCTTTACTTACCTTTCACAATTGCACTTGAGCAGACGAATAAATGCAGCACGAAACGTTCGATTAAATATAGTATAAATTATTGGATTTATTGTGGAAGAAACATAACCCAACCACAGGCAAGTGTTCACTACATGTTCGGGTACTTCGCACTCTGGACAAGCCGCAAATATAATGTTTAATATAAAAAATGGTGACCAGCACAAAACGAATGTAAAGAAGACCAAGCCCAATACTTTTGTTGCCTTTTGTTCGGTGGCAACAGCGTTGGCGGAAAGGTTATTGCGTTTATTACGATTATTCAGGAAACTATTGAAGAAAAAGGCAAAATAAAATAAAAAAAATGCTCAACAGGATAATGGAAGCAACGAAAAATGCGAACTTCATTATTTAAGAGGTAATCAAATGTTAATAACTGGACAAAAAGAATAACAAATAAAATCAATGAAATGATTTTTATGAAGTTATAATGAAATAAGAACAAGTGAAAAATATAATGCCTCAATCATTACAACGTAATAAACCAGTTAAGTTTTATGTGAATCGCAAACTGTTGAGCTTGATGGATATTAACTATCTTAATGTTAAGGACTTTTTGTGAGCTTTGGTATAAAAACTGTTTAAAATGTGTTAAAAGCTTTAAATTTTGTCAAATATGTGAAGTTTTTTTATATTGATCCTGATTGATGTATACTCCAGTAATATTAAACTATGTATATGCTTAAATATATATGTTGTGTTGTTCTATGTCTAGACAGATAGTTGTTCAGATTGGGAATAAATACAGGAGCAAAATGCAATTAAAACTGCTTCAAATAAAATCATAGTCTTTAACTGTTTGTGTTGTCATGATCAATTAATACCGAAATCTTTATATACGTTTGTAGATGAGACCAAATTGGTCTGTGAACAAGCTTTAGTAAAAAAATAGTTCACGTGCTCGAAAAAGGTTACGGCTTCAACAAAATAATCATTAATAATTAATCAAATGTCTATTTTTTTTGCAAAAAATAAACATTTATCTCATTCCATAGAAAGCTCAATATTTCTAAAAGCTAAACATTTTTATATTATTTGAGGAGAAATTCTATAAAAAATAACTTTTTTGCTAGGTATAAAGTTTGTGATTGCTTTTTGGCTGTCAGATTATATGGTTTAATCTCATGAGAGCTTTCAAACGGGTTTTTAAGGGATATAAAACACTATTGTCGAACTAAAAAAATTATACAAAAGTTTCGAAAGTAATGGCTTTATAATGTAGTCAAAAAAGTTAACCTTTTTTTATTAATTTTTTGTATATAAGAATATATTATAATATATGTTAAAGTTTTGTTTCTAAACATATTTAGTTTTGTGTAAGTTTCGTAATTTTTTTTTAGTTTTAAAAAGTTTAAAAATGATGACAAAATTTGTAAGAGAATTTTATTTTGGACAAAAACGTGCAAAACTGTTGCAGCAGAGCTATTTTGTTCTTGTATTTGCTTAAAGTTTACGGACCCTTCTTAAATATTGAAAATCAAATTATTTCAAAGAATTTATATGTACTTACGGTAAATTTAATGCTGGTGTTGCCACTTTATTAAAATTGAATTTAAACACTTTTAAATTACGATTTCTTCGAGTTTCTCTACTTATAGAATTTGGAGTTTGTGTACTCTGCTCGCATGTTGTACTGTAGTGCAGACGATGATGTTGCTGATTGCGATGATGTTGACTATGATGATATTCATCATTGCCATTGCCGGAGGAACGATTACCCATATTGCTGCCAGCAACAGTGGCTATGCTGACACCACTTGCACAATCACGACCAACAACACCTCCACGAACATCTTGGCCAGTACGGCCTAATGAAAAACGCAAGGGATGCATAGACATCGATGATGTGTTGTTATTGCCTTTATTGTTGCTGGCAAAACCAAATTGAGGTTGGCTGTTGTTACTATTACGCACCGAGGAACGTCTATTTGGGTGGCTGTAAATTGATAAGTAAATATTTTCTTCTTCATTATTTGTTCTGTTTGTCTTGTTCGCTGCAAAATTTTATTTATTTATCAATAGTTTTCAAGTAAGACGTTGTGAAAAAATTTTATTGAATATATATTTCTACTAAAGCCCAACTGCCACGGCAAATGTCAGTTGAAAACAAGTAATAGTATTAAATTCTAAACTCAATATTATAACCACAGTTGGGTACGGTTACCATTTGAATACAGTTGCTGATTCTTAAAATTCTTTAAATTATAATATGGTTTTTTGTTTTTATAAAAACGATGACGGTTTTTTTATTAAAATATTTAACTTCTGTCTGAAAAACTGCATAATTTTTTTTTATTACTAGAGCAGAAAAACTATTAAAATCCCTTCATAAGAGACCAAAGAAAAATACCTTTTTACGTAGCCGGAGCACAGTGGTCGATATTACTGATCTAGCGGCGCTTAATTCAAATTATGAAACGTTTAAATCGATAAATGTTTTACCTAATATCGAGTACTGATACTTCACTGAGCAAATTGACATTTCGAGCCCTATTTGCGATTATGTATATCGTAAGCAACTTTTTATGGAAATGTTGTTTTGTGTTGCAAATAGGTTATATGAACTAGTTACAACGTCCTACACAGAGTTTGAATTTGTACCGTTACGGAGAAAAAGCAGGGTTCATTTTATCGGTACAAATATCATGGCATACCAAAATCATGTCTTATGCCTTGTTTTCGCTATGTCATTTACAATGTCAGTTGTTGTCAATTATTGTCAGTTATATAAACACTGCAACCTCTGGCAATATTTGACATATAAAAAAAAATTGTCAATATGGTTTGACAGCAGGATTTGTTGTTAGTTCAGAAGATGTAATGCAAACGTAATGAATAGAAAATTACGAGATGTCAGTTGAGGCAATTGCTTGTTGTCAGTTTATTTGACATAGTGAAAGCAGAGCATTAGACACGAAATATGCAAACAAAATTTATTTATTTGGTTTCCTTTTTTGTTTATTGTGAATTTTAAAAATTTGGCGGTTTCGAACAATATCTGGTATACCAAGTGGAAGCACAGATCTTCGAGTAATGATGCAGTTAGGCTTTGATAGATTGAGACATAGCTCATAAATGAATATGTTTAAGATTTCTAACATGATCAAATAAGATTTTTGAGGGAGGCATTGACTTACAAAAAGTTCTTTATACCCGTCACGGTATTGGTGTGAATTTGGATACTGCTTCTTATTTGATAAAAAAGACGGGAAACGAGGCTGTAATGAGATATGTTCATTGATATACATTTATTTAATCGAATTATATAAAAAGAGAACTCAAGACACTGCTAGCTTTTTTGTGACAGCCGCGCAGGCCAGAACCGGAATAGAGCATTTATTTCGAAAAGTTTTGTTACCAGTATAAAGTAACAGTCTTACTGCCTGGGCACACCATACCAGTTGATTCGGTACATGGTATAATAAAAACTTTTATCAAAAGAAGAACCGTATGGTGCACGTCCAAAAAAATTACGAAATACGATGTATAGAATTCTCCGAATTCTGAGATTGGAAGTTATTCTCTCAAGTATTTCTGCCTTCTACAAACAAAATAAAGTCAAACAGTTTAAGATCTGCGCAGTTCAACAAGGCTAGCCCTTACATAAAATTACATTACGGCCATTGCGAAAATAGTGAAACCTACACTGTTATAACGCGTATTTTATTTTTAAGGAGAAAATTGTATTCCCACATATTTGAGAAGCTTTACAAAGAAAAACTAAGAACTTCTGAGGCAAAATATAAGGACCTGTGCAAAAAGATATAATTCTTGAGCGATATCACAACGAGTACATGCAAATGACCTGCAGAAAAAATATTCAAGATTCATTTCCAGAAACTGACAATGAGATAAAACCGCTCTAAGTGACTAATATGTTTTTTTTTGATCTGAGTTTATTATAACACAAGGGAACAAAATTGAACTTTTTTTGTGTTGATTTGAAATTTATAGCAAATTTTTACTAATTTGAGGCCGCTGATTTCAAATCTGCACTTGGTTTTTTTCTATCAGCTCGACTTTTCGAGATATACCGTTATGTTCAAAATTAAGGCACTTCCGCTACATATATTGGAATAACTTGAAAACGGTTCACCATATTAAATTAAAAAAAAAATCCGAAACTCGCAAACAATATTCTCTTAAAGCCGTGCTTACTTTGTTTCTAAATTTTCCAAGTAGTTTTAGAGATATCGTTCAAGTTTTGAAAAAAAAATTAAAATTTTTTAAAAAAAAACATTTTTTTTGTTCTTTAAAAATTCCTAAAAAATAAAAATGGGACAAAAATCACAGTTTTGGTCTACAAACAGTTAGTTAAATATATTTCGAATAAAATGAGCTTTATTTCATTGCAATCGGTGCACAACTTTTGATTTTGTTCACGATTTACTGAATTGATATAAATCGCGATTTCCATACAAAAATAACATTTTCTAATGTGTAAGTGTTTGTATGTAATAAGTTAGTTTTTTATGATTCTAAGAATTAAAAAAATTAAGTAATAAAAAAAGATTATTTCATTTTTATGGTTGCGGTAGCAAACTCGTAACGCCTATAAATTTTATTGTCCCTTTATGACACCTAGTCAGTTCACAGTCAATTAAAGAGAAAAAAGAAAAGTCCACTTGTTTTTATTGATGTGTGGTTTACCGTTGGTAACGGATGATTTTTTAAAGGAATTCCCCTGAACACATGTGTTCATTCATAAGTGACTGTCAATAAAATTGTGGATATAATTTTTTTTGGTACTTCAGTAAAAAACTACTAAGTATTTTTATGGGTTCATTCAACCAATTTTTCTCATTCAACAAGTGTTTACGAAAGCGAAAAGTATAACGACAAAAAATATAAATCATTTTACATTGAACATTTAATCAGTCAACACAAAAAAGTTCAATTTTGTTCCCGTGTGTTATTTATTGAAAATTGTGTTACTTTGATATATACTTCAAAATTGTGCAATGGCTACGTCAAGAAACACCTGTAAAATCAATCCCAACTATTTTTGTAACATATGTGGCGAATACACGTTTATAAAAAATAGAAAAAGTGTGTCAGATTTTATTAAAAAAATTTATTTTGACTACTTCGGATTTACCATGGAAACCCGTGACAAGTACTGGATTCCTAATACTGTATGTAAAAACTGTGTAGAGTATTTAAGGTTATGGGCAAACAAGCAACGGACCCACTTCAAGTATAAAACACCAATGATCTGGCGGGAACCTTCGAATCATTATGATGATTGTTATTTTTGCGCTGTCAACATAACAGGCATTAATAAAACAAACCGGTCTAAATGGATTTATCCTAACGTGTTGTCTATTACCCAACCAGTCCTGTACTCTAGTGAGGATTCAGAACCACAACCATCTACATCTACACACAACTTCCACGACTTACGACAAAATGTTCCTTCACCAATTTCTGAATTTGGATCAGATGACTTGCATTTAGATATTTCTTCTGAACGCGAGCAATTTAATCAGGAGGAGCTTAGTGATTTAGTGAGAGACCTTGGACTTTCTAAAAAAGCATCTGAAATTCTTGCTTCTCGATTAAAGCAAAAAAATCTGTTAACCCAAGGAACAACAATTTCATACTACCGTAACAGAGAAAAAAACTTACTTCCATTCTTTTCCGAAGACGATGAATTTGTTTATTGTTCAGATGTTCCTGGTTTAGTAACAGCGATGGGATTAGAGGAGTATGATCCAAATGACTGGCGACTATTTATAGATTCTTCTAAACGCAGCCTAAAATGTGTACTTCTGCATAACGGTAATAAATTGGGTTCGTTGCCCATTGCACATTCAACTAAAGCTAAAGAAGAATATTCTACAATTGCCTCAGTTATAAATAAAATAAAGTACAACGAACACCGCTGGCTAATTTGTGTGGATCTAAAAATGGTGAATTTTCTTCTAGGCCAACAAGGTGGCTACACAAAATATCCGTGTTTCATTTGTTTATGGGATAGCAGAGCCAGATCTGAACACTGGAGTAAGAAAGACTGGCCTTCGAGGGAAGCTATGGTTCCAGGAAACCACAATATAGTTAATCAACCACTTGTGCCCAGGGATCGCATAATACTGCCACCTCTCCATATCAAGCTAGGACTTATGAAACAATTTGTCAAAGCTCTCAACAAGGACGGTGATTGTTTTAGATATATCAGTAAAAAGTTCAACAATTTGAGTTCGGAGAAACTAAAAGCTGGCATTCTTGATGGCCCTCAAATCAAAAAATTAATCAATGATGAAAATTTTAGTAATTCCATGACAGATATTGAAAGAAATGCTTGGAATGAATTTGTTTGGATAGTGCGCAATTTCCTGGGAAACAAAAAGGGTGAGCACTATTCGGACCACGTGGATAACATGTTGTCACATTTCAAGCAGCTTGGTTGTAATATGAGCATTAAGGTGCACTACCTACACATTCATTTGGATTGCTTCCCTGAAAATCTTGGAGACTTCAGTGAAGAACAAGGTGAACGTTTCCATCAAGATATCCGCACTATAGAGGAGCGGTACCAGGGTCACTGGGATAAGCATATGATGGCGGACTATTGCTGGAGCATTAAAACAAATCCCTCTAAACAAGGTTATTTAAGAAAATCTTATAAAAGAAAATTTTTCGATGAGTTGTAATTACATTGTAATATTTGTGTATTAAATTTTTTTTTTTTTTCTTTAAAATTCTCTTTTTGTGTTAAATTAAAAAGTATAGCTGACCATAAAAATGAAATAATCTTTTTTTATTACTTAATTTTTTTAATTCTTAGAATCATAAAAAACTAACTTATTACATACAAACACTTACACATTAGAAAATGTTATTTTTGTATGGAAATCGCGATTTATATCAATTCAGTAAATCGTGAACAAAATCAAAAGTTGTGCACCGATTGCAATGAAATAAAGCTCATTTTATTCGAAATATATTTAACTAACTGTTTGTAGACCAAAACTGTGATTTTTGTCCCATTTTTATTTTTTAGGAATTTTTAAAGAACAAAAAAAATGTTTTTTTTTTTAAAATTTTAATTTTTTTTTCAAAACTTGAACGATATCTCTAAAACTACTTGGAAAATTTAAAAACAAAGTAAGCACGGCTTTAAGAGAATATTGTTTGCGAGTTTCGGATTTTTTTTTTAATTTAATATGGTGAACCGTTTTCAAGTTATTCCAATATATGTAGCGGAAGTGCCTTAATTTTGAACATAACGGTATATCTCGAAAAGTCGAGCTGATAGAAAAAAACCAAGGGCAGATTTGAATTCAGCGTCCCAAATAACCTTAAAAACAATATTCAGTTCTTAATCAACAGAACCATTGTTCCCTTGTGTAATTATACCCTCTACCACTATGTGGTTTGGGTATAATGACTTTGTGCTGCAGAATCACTATCTGATTCGATTTAACGATGTCCGTCCGTCCGTCCGTCCGTCCGTCTGTGTGTCCATGTAAATGAAATCAACATATATTGCCATAAGATCCAAATTATCACACAAATATCAGTCAAATTGTGTTTATGTGTATATATTACATTCATTAATCAGTAGTCCAAAAATTATCCCTATTGGACAACTCTTAGTCATAGGCCCCATATAGAGCTGCTTCCCGATCTTCACTTAAATCTTTTAAAAAACAAAAATATTGCACTGATTCTTCTCAAATTTTGTTTGTATATATTTTTGCAAAATACAAGAGACTTTACCAAACTTGGTGAGGATCGGTCCATTTTTGGGCCTAGTCCCCATATAGATATAGCATCCGATATGAACTTTTTCATATATGCATCCGAAAAAATTAATAAAAAATCCCACTCAAATTTGGTTTATGCTTATTTTCTATATCCAGTTAGTTGGGCCTGAGAGATAGGGTGTCTAAACGCATGGTATAGGGTATCGTATAGTCGGTCTAGACCGACTATAATTTTCTTACTTGTCTTTTTTTTGGTGGTGAAAGCAGTATGTTTATTAAAAGGAACTTTATTTAAATATTTAACTGACCAAAAAAGTCAATCATATCAATAATATTAATAGGCACGGCGATTTCTTGTGACCGATGTAAGTTTCACAGTTTTACCCCGATTTATCATTTGAAAGCTATTTATTTTTAGCTGTTACCCAGATTTACAGATTTTCATCGTCTGTAATATATTTTTGGAGTTATGATCATTTAAAATTGCTACAAACACATACATAAAATTATACAATGCAATGTGTGTGTTTATTAAATTTGTTAATGTGTTTGTGTTAATGTGTTGAGTTTGTTTTCTTCTTTTCTTCAGCTCATTTGAATTGTGAAGCATACCTTCAGGGTCTTTATTAAATGAAAAAATAATATTTTCTAGAAGTTGCACTCGAATTTCGAATGCGGGAATCTGCTAATTTTATTTAATACCTATATTATACCGCATAAAAACTATCGTAACCGCCAGCATGTTACCGCCAGCATGTTACCGCCAGCACGTTACTATCTTAGCACGCTTGCGAAAAATATCGTAAGCGCCATTTTACCTTTAAGCGTTAAAAAACGCAAAACATGAATAGTCCTATTATAAAGCTGGCATTCAATAATAGTTTTGCCCATTTAAATCGAAATTAGATATTGCACTGCTTAAGGAAAAAATAATAAAAACTCTGTCCTGTAAAATTTGCCTTTTGTCGCTTACGATATAATCGCAAATAGGGCTCGATTTGTTTTGTTTTTATTATTCGCTAAGCTGTTAGCTTTAAAACTGAAAATTTGTTGTAGCAAGTGCATTAAAAGAATTTGGCGCGTGTTTTTTGCCAATATTAAATTAGTTGATTAATTATTTTCTATATTAAAGTTTTCAGTATAAGACCGAGGAATATAATTTCTAAAAAATATATGTTTGTGATCTGTGTTTATCTAGTTTAATAGAAATTCATTGGTGGAGTTAACATTTGTGATATTTTTTTTTTTTTTTTTTTAAGCCTAGTTCCGCGAAGCCGAGTGGCTTGTCTGCAGATTCTAATTTGGCCAGTTTTTTTTTTCTTTTTCTTTTTTTTTTTTTGCAGCGACAGACCAAACCCTCTGGTGGAAATCGAACCCACGACCCCCGCATGATAGGCGAGCACGCTACCTACTCACCTACCGGGGCGCTTAGCTAAAGTGTCTTATACTATATTTTCATGGAGTGCAACTTTTGGGATTCAGTCCAATTCTTTTTTTGTTTATTATTTTGGATTATAGTTCTTGCCCGTTTATAGGTTAATACATTTTTTAGGCACAATGAGTGTTTCCAAACGCTCACTTGTTTTATTTTGGCACAATGAAAACATCCCTACTAAAAAATTTTCAATATTTAATAATATAATAGAGGAAAAACAATATAATGAGGAGCAGTGCCGAGAAATAAAGAACAAATTGAGGAGCTTTATAAGCAAAGTAGTGGATAAAGATTGGTTGGACAGTGAACTCATATTAGTTTAATCGACATGTAGTAATAACCTAGGACGACCTGCAAAGGAGTCCACAGAATGTACCTCTAAAACTCATTGAAAAAAGTTGTACAGCATGTAAACTAAACTTCTTGCGATGAACAGAAGTGGTATCCATTGTACATTCTGTTTCCGAGGTCGCACCAAAAGTTAAAAAACTATTGATTCTGAAGCCAATAATGTTATTGCATATATCCCTGGTGAAGCTTTGGCTCTTTACGTTTACGGTGATTTTACAAAGCACTTGTACAAATTTATGCAATGTGGTGCAAAAATAAGAAATGCAAACATATATCCAACATATGATGTGTTATTAGCAAAAAAAGAAGTGTTATTCCGACGGAATCGAAATTACCGATACGTCTGCTGAAGCGTCCCTATAGAGCTTGGTTGATCATACTGCAACAAGGTCGTTCAATCGCAGAAGGGAGTTTTCGTTAATATGAATGAAGATACCATTACTGCGATATACAAATGGGGATGTGATGGAAGTAGTGGACATTCAACTTACCGGCAAAGTTTTTCTGACCCTGAATCGAACTGGATCGATGAACACTTATTTGCTGTGTGCATTGTATCTTTACAATTGAAAATGGGAAGCGTTATTTCATGGGAGAATTTTCGGCTCTCTTCAACGCGATTTTGAAGATTTTGATTTATGGGAAACAAACTTCTGCCTGGTTAGTGCTGAAGTTGAAAAAGTAAAACAGCTAATACATAAAATTATTCCAACACAGTTTGAGTCTTTTCAAATGCATTATCAATTTTACATCACAATGATCCATGGCAAAATTTTTACTGTGACTGCAGAATCCTCGTCATAAAAATGTGTATTTGTGGACCACACCATAAATTATGAATGGCTTGAATTAAAAATTTACCACTTAATATAAATATGTATGAGTATGGCTTATCAACACTACACGCTTGGATACGACTTTTTGAGTGCATTTTGCATATTGCTTAGAGATTGCGTTTTAAGAATTGGCAAATTCGTAGCAGTGATAAATCTCTTGTACCGCAAACTAACGGAAATACTGCTAGAAGATTTTTTTCAACAACTAAAATTGGATGGAGTTTTACGAAGTATGGCTTGTGGGTATAAAGTAAATGCACATGCTTTCAAAATAAATTGGCAAACGGCGGTAATCTTTGTTGATAAATATCCTTGGTTCTACATGTCATCTTCCGTGCACAAAATATTATTTCTTCCAATTGGCATGATGTCAGAAGAAGCACTGGAAACACTTAATAAGGATTTAAGGAATTTCAGACAACTTCATACACGCAAGAACTACAGGAAAAACACAGTGGCAGATTTAATGCACTCACTACTTTTCTCTTCTGATCCTCTGATGCTCGCTCTCCAAACTCCCGGAACAACCTCAAAATTGGTAGTGATATACAAAGTATGCTTTCAGAGCGAATTATACAAGAAGACGCTGTTGGTTCTGCTACTGCTGTTTCTAATTAGAAACATATATATTTTCCTCAAGTCATTTATATTAATTTTATTTACTCTTTATATCTAAAATATTGAAATAAATAAAAACTGTTCAAAATTTAATTCTAATATTTAATATTTCGCAGTCTAAAATAAGCATCACGGTTTGTTTTTATACATTTGGGAATTAAGTGCCGCCGTTAGAATAACCAAGTGAAAGTTAGGAATCAACTTTTCAATGTTTTCATATTTAAAATAACTATGCGATTTAAAAGAAAGCCAAATTACTCTTGACTGAAAATCTTGTCAATCTTTGTTTTGTCATATATATTTATCAATAAAATTGTTAGGAACATATAAAGTTCAAGTATTATAATTTTTATAAAAAGTATTTATGTATTTAATTGCTTGTGTATTCCCAAACAAAATTGTTTTCATAACTAATGATTAATAAATAAAGTATTTCACAAGGCAGCTACAGTAGTCCCCCTCCAGCAAGGCGATTCATGAAAATCTAAACTGATGCCAGCTTTAGTCTATCAACCGACATTACTTTTTCCTGCGAACCATTTTTTAAATACTTCGTAAGGTCCATTGTAAGGAGGTTGGAAAGGTCGCCTAACTGCACCACATCTTACAAACACAAAGCTGCTAGTTTTCAGTTGATTATTAATATATTGATTATGATGGCGATCATCGTTTAATAATTCAGGCTGAAACTTAATCATGTTCTCACGAAATTGTTTAATCCAGTCTGATGAATATGATTGTTGAACATTCTTCAAAGAATTCTCCCGGTAGAGTAACATTCGAAACGTAAACCATTTCTGCTATTGATGACTTTGTTTCAGACATAACTTTTGATCTCAATCCGAGCAATATGGGAGGTAAAACACCCATCAAATTTTGCTACCGTGACATTATATTAATCCGTTAGCCTGTGGATGATATGGTGTGGTATGGATCACTTTTATACCTAAAATTCTCGAAAGTTCTTGAAATAAATTGCATTCAAATTGTTTCCCTTGTTCTGTGAACCCCAAAACGTGAAATCCAACCTGACACAAAGGCAGCGGCAATTGTTTCTGCTATCAATGCAACTCAAAATATATCTATATCCTTGAGAAAGCGGTAGTGGCCCATCAATGTCGAGAGAGAATGCATCAGTGGCTAAATTATTCTTTCCGCTAATATGGCGAATATCTGTTGTGTGTTGGCCGATGTAAGCAAGATGCCGTAATTGCCGTGGTCGTTGTTTAAAAGCGTATATCAAAGCTTATTTTTAAACCTCACATGTAGGGTGTCATATATCTTTCTTACTTGCTTTTTCGTTTTTTTTTCTGTATCGAAATACAAAATACTCGATTATTTCTGTCGGTTAATCTAATAGAATAAAGTAGTAATATCAAGTCAATCTTCATAAATAGATTTATAATCATTTATTTTTTTTCGCGTATATTTTTTCAATACTAGAAAATTCAATAAACACACAGAACTGATGTTTCTTTTTTGGTTGCATCGTCTGTATTAAAAATGGAAACATGTTTGTTTATACGCATGTTTCTGTTAATGTTTCCTCGTGTGTACTCAGCATTAGATTTATTAGTATTGTTCCATTTTAATTCATAAATCTATTTCAAGTAACCTTGAAAGCTTTCCCTCGCAGAATATATATACAACAAATAATGATTTTTCTAGTTCTTCCCAAAAGTGTATCCAAGACATTTTCCATTTTTCTATTTGTACAGATACATTAACCTAAACAAAAAGTATTGGTAGCAAAGACCAAACAATTTAGTAGATTTTAACTTTTTGTTTTTGTCTAATTTAAACATATTGCTAACTATTTGTACCAAAAAACAAAAAAACAAAAGAAGAAAGAAAATTGTAGTCTATCTATACCGATTATATGATACCCTTTGCTGGATATAGAATAAGTTCATATCTGATATTATATTTCCAAATAATATAAAAATGGACCGATCATGACTATATTTGGTAAAGGCAATTACTTTTCTCAAAAACTTATATAAGCCAAATTAAAAAAAAAATCTATGCAATATTTTTGTTTTTTGATTAGTTTTATATGGGGACTATGACTGAACGGGATCATACAGGGCTTATTTTTGCAGTACTAATTGACACACACAAACCCTATTCGATCTCATAGGAGTGATTTTTATTGGCACTAGCTCTGAACATGGACCAATATTCACCAATCCGAATAACGGTCGTCCTATGGTCGATAAAAACGTTAGATACGTTTAAATTTCATCAACATATATACTTATATTTGCGGTTTGTAGTATGGACACACATACAGACAAACAGACAGACAGACGGAAGTGCGGATAATGAAAAGTTGGTCTAGGTCAAAAATTTTTGGTATTTACAAACAGTAGCACAAATTCATGACCTCATAAGTGGTATAGGATATAAAAACAACAGAAAGCAAAAAAGAAAACATAATTTTACAAATGGTTTGTTTCTGCATAAATTTTGCGTCAATTACCATTTTTTTTCTTTCTCAATTCTTGTAGTAAGTGGTAGCTGGAGCGGGAAAAGACAGTAGAGGCAAAAAATAATAAGAGAAAGAAAAATATAGTTGAGTTTAGTTTAAATTGTATGATTACACATTTTAATTCATCCACGAACGATGATTTTTGCAGTTTTTCATTTCTAGGTCTTTTTAAAGGACTTTTAAGTTTTGAAGTATACATCATTTTTTTTGTATAAGAATTTTCATCCGTAGATATTTCTAATAAAGAAAATCTTTTTTAAAAATTTACGTTTAAGGCTCTAATATAAACATATGGGGGGTTTCATGTCAAGTGCACCAACTTTTGAAACCGATGTTTTTCGATCGGGATGAAATTTGCATCAAGGTTAGTCCTATTGGATAGTAGTTTAGACACAATTTTTCAGCAAGATCGGTCAAGAGCTCTCTGAGTTAGAGGGGATCAAAATTTGACATTTTGGCCAAACAGGTGTTTTTTCTCATCCATGTAACTTATTACCTATTGTTCTTAGAAAATTTTCTCCCAAATAGTTTAGATAGCTATTTCTTCAATATTTCGGAAAAAAATACTTTAAAAAAAATTTTTTTTTTGTAGACTTTTTTTTGCTAAATCAAAGCATTTTTTGCCTTTTTTCAAAAAGAGCGTTTTTTTTTTTCATAAGAAAGCTTTGGATTTTTCCTTTAAGAACTTTTTGGTCGCTTAGTGGGATGGTAGTGGGATATCTATCAAAATAAATGTTTTGTAACAAGACAACGGTTTTTAAATTTTTCACAAATGTACTATTTTGAATTTTTTCCTATTTGTGTGAAAAACCTTACAAATTAAACTTATACTGAGAAACTAGACAAATTAAACTTTCCGAAGGTATGTAACATACCCAACTAAGATTTCATACCCTCGATACTGTAATACCCAGAATATGTTAACCTCAGGAAAAAAATAAATTTTTTTCTATAAAAATGTTGAAAAATTATTATTTTTTTATTTATTTGTAATAATAATTAAATTAATATATAATAATATTAAAAATAAAAAGATAAATAATTTGATAAAATTTAATCTTAATTACATTAGATCCATTTATATCATAACTATTTATACCCTATACCACTATGTGGTTTGGGTATAATGACTTTGTGCTGCTGTTTGTAACAACCAAAAAAATTTGACCTAGACCCATCTTTAATTATACCGATCGAATCAGAATCACTTTCTGAGTTGATTTAACAATGTCCGTCCGTCCGTCCGTCCGTCCGTCCGTCCGTTCTTCCGTCCGTCCGTCCGCCTGTGTGTCCATGTAAAGCTTGTAATCAAACTGCAGGTCGCAAATATGAATATATTTTGATGAAATTTGGTATGTAAGCTTTTATCGGCCATGGGATGAACGCTATTGAAATTGGTGAGAATCGGTCCATGTTCAGACCTAGCCCCCATACAAATTACCCATATGAAATCGACATAAATTTCCATAAGATCCAAATTGTCATATAGATCTTACTCAAATTGGGTTTGTATGTGTTCATTACATCCACTAATGAGCAGTCCAAAAGTGATCCCTTTGAACCCATATAGAGGTGCTTCCCGATCTTCACTTAAATCTATTAAAAAACAAAAATATTGCACTGATTCTTCTCAAATTTTGTTTGTATATATTTTTGCAAAATACAAGAGACTTTACCAAACATGATCAGGATCGGTCCATTTTTGGATCTAGTCCCTTTATAGATATAGCATCCGATATGAACTTTTTCATATCTGCAGCCAAAAAAATTAATAAAAATCCCACTCAAATTTGGTTTTTGCTTATTTTCAATTTCCAGTTAGTTGGGCCTAAGAGATAGGGTTTCTAAACGCATGGTATAGGGTATCGTATAGTCGGTCTAGACCGACTATAATTTTCTTACTTGTTTTATACTTAATTTATTGTAGCTGATGAAGTATTTAATTCTTGTAAATTTTTAAATACCCAGTCTTTTATCCAGCTTTTTTGTCGCCTTTATTTACTGCGTTTTTATACCCTCCACATCTCAGTGGCAGAGGGTATATATAGGTTTGTCATTCCGTTTGTAACGCATCGAAAAACTAATTTCCGACCCAATAAAGTATATATATTCTTGATCCTTATCACAGCTCGAGTCGATATAGCGATGTCCGTCTGTCCGTCTGTCCGTCTGTCCGTCTGTCCGTCTGTCCGTCTGTCCGTCTGTCCGTCTGTCCGTGTGTCTGTTGAAATCACGCTCATTCAAAAAAAAAAGCATGTACTTAGGTCAGGTTACGAAAAAATTATTTGCCATAATTCCCACCAGGTTGGTATTGAAATCGGAGTAAATCGGGAGCCTCTGCGCTGAGAAATGAACAAAAGTTTATAGATACCTCTAAAAAAAACATGAAACCTAGTGTTTTCTTGTAATAGTTTAGTGGTTGAACATACAACAACATAAAAAAAGCCACAAAAAAAATGTGATTCATACATATTAACAATAACAAGAACACAACTACCATGAGCTATGTTAATAGTATTGCCACAAACCGAGGTGGAGGGTATCAAAGATTCGGCACAGCCGAATTTAACACTCTTACTTGTTTCCTTTCTTAGCGTTACTAGGTTTTGCTGTTGATTTCGTTGCAGGTTTATTTGTTGGCTTTCGAAAGAAATCGCATTGAATAGAGGCAGAAAACTTTTTCAACTTGAGTCTTCCATCGACAAGCGGTATAAAAGCATGGTATTGAGCGGTGCCATCGATTGTTACCGCAGCATCGAATCTGCTCTTCAGTGTTTTCAATGTTTACTGATGATCCTCTTTGCTACTAAAAACTATTTTAATTTCTTTACAATAATTCTTTGCCCAATGGAATAAAGCAGTCGCATCTAAGATGCGATCTTGCTGAGAGCACTGTAGGCTATACTTCGCTGCATTTCTTTTAAGGTTTGCTCCAATACCATCACATGCTCCTTTACCATGAGCAGTAGGATGAAAATGCCACTCAGCTGACATTCCAAAATATTTTTCATGAGCCATAAGATTTGCGAAGCAACTTTTGTTTTTAAAATGTTGACGAGCTACGTCCGAAACGTAGTATACCTTCTCTACTGTAAATTTAGATTTAGATATTTTAGTATCATCTTCTGGTACTCATAAACTGCAACGGTATCATGTTTTAAATCGTCGGATATGATTGCCATACTTTTGTGTTCCAGTTTTTCATCTTTCATGTAGTAAATAACTACTGTGAATATAGTTGCTTGGTCGTTATAGAAGTGGAATGCTTGTATGGCATCCTGAAGAACATATTTATAGTTTTCTGCGAAATCATATGAAATAACGAATTCACCAGACTTCAAATGTATCTTCAAATCCTTGAAGAATGACCATTGCTCTAAAAAGTCATGGTTTCTCAAGTTTAGCAATCCTGTACACATTTCTTCCACAAAATCATCCACATTTAAAATGATTGTTTTCAATGTGCATCTGTCAGTCTGAATCCAAGAATCAAATTTGACCTCCTCTATATATTCTCGATCTAAAGAGTTGATTAAATTTTCTTTGATGAATGTGGTTTTCGGGCAATTGGTACATTCACCTAAGTGGGAAGAAGTTGTTGCATTAGGACACATAGTCAAATTAAGGCAATCGCGGTAATCGTGTAAATCTTCTGCCGAATCATTTGTTAAATACTTTAAGTTGATTTCCTTCAACATCAGTTTAACATTTTCATGGTAAATGCAAACGCATACTGTGTGAGTTCCGCTGCTTCCTGCCAAAACGCAATGTTTTGGCCACATTTGGGTAAATTTCGTGAAGCCAATTTTATCATCCTCGTGTTCAGATTGAAATATTGCATATAACTCCTTCAGGTTATAGAGAACCATTCTCTTCTGTTATTTTATGAAGGTATGTTACATACCTTCGGAAAGGTTAATTTGTCTAGTTTCTCAGTATAAGCTTTATTTATAAGGTTTTTCACACAAATAGGAAAAAATTCAAAATAGAGCATTTGTGAAAAATTGTAAAACCGTTGTCTTGAGTTACAAAACATTTATTGTGATAGATATCCCACTCCCATCCCACTAAGCCACCAAAAAGCTCTTAAAGGAAAAATCCTAAGCTTTCTTATGAAAAAAAAAAAAAAAAAAATGCCATTTTTGAAAAAAAGGCAAAAAATGCTTTGATTTAGCAAAAAAAAAAAAGTCTACAAAAAAATTTTTTTTTTTAGGTATTTTTTTCTGAAATATTGAAGAAATAGCTATCTAAACTATTTGGGAGAAAATTTTCTAAGAACAATAGGTAATAAGTTACATAAATGATAAAAAACACCTGTTTGGCCAAAATGTCAAATTTTGATCCCCTCTAACTCAGAGAGATTTTGACCGATCTTGTTGAAAAATTGTGTCTAAACTACTATCCCATAGGACTAACCTTGGTGCAAATTTCATCCCGATCGGAAGACATCGGTTTCAAAAGTTGGTGCACTTGACATGAAACCCCCCATATGTATTTCACTTGACCATATCTAAAACAAATTATAAAATTATAAAACAAGTTATAAAATATTATTCACACACCACCAAACATCAAATTATTTATCACACATGAACAAAACTATGTACAAGAGCAACTTGAGGTCATATGTAGTAAAATTGCATACTCAGTTTTGCAGCTTTAAAGACTGCTCTTTAAATGACTAACAAAAAATCTATTTTACACACAAATTAATTTAATGAATTTATTAGGTGCAAATAGTTTTCGGTCATTGGGACAAATAGCTGTCGCAAGCAACCGTCAGTACTCGCAACGCCAGCAGCCATCAGTACCCGCGATACCAGCAACAACCACGTTATAAAAACCCAGAGCGTGTTTAATAAATAATAGATACAAAAGAAGTGTTCATTATTAAAAATATACAAATTTAGTGAGAGCACCGTGCGACAGCTGAGTCTATCCCAGCTACAAACCTGGATCTACCGCAGGTACCTTACAAAATTACACGATCTTCGAGGACAATGAACAGGACCATGTTTGAACCACATTTCAGCAGGATTAATGCCAGCTTATGCTGTTCACAGTTTGACATGAACACTCTGCCCAAACAGTAATTTTCTGTGGATGTAATGGTGTTTGGACAAGAGCATGTGCATTATTTTCACTTCAAATGCGACAATTTCGTGCCCATTCAACCAAAAATAAGCTTCATCGGTGAATAAAATTTTGTATGGAAATCAAAATCAATATCAATTTGTGTTTCAACCCATTGGCGGAATTGGAGGCGCATACGATGGTCGCTTGGCTTTAATTCTTGCACAAGTTGAATCTTAAAACCTCGTAAACCAAGAACCTTTCGTAGAATCTTTCATAAAGTGGATGGACACATCCGCATTTGTTGAGAACGATCTTCTTCAATACTTTGATGTACAGCGGGTTCAGTTTGTTTGGTGTACACTGTTTGGCATCTTACGGGATGCACATTACCATTGAGAGTAAACTTGATGCGAAAACAATCCATTGTTATTCGAATTATGTGCTCTGACAGCCTATTATGACTACCATAAAATGGACGAATTGCACGATAAGTTTGACGAACAGAACCATAATTTTTATAGGGTATAATGAGTTTGTGCTGATGTTTGTAACTACCAAAAATAGTTGACCTAGATCCATATTTTATTATACCGATCAACTTAAAATCACTTTCTGAGTTAATTTAGCGATGTCCGTCTGTCCGTCCGTCTGTGTGTGTGTCCATGTAAACCTTGTAATCAAACTACAGGTTGCGAATATGAATATATTTTTTGTGTATAAGCCTCTATCGGCCATAGGATGAACGCTGTTAAAATTGGTGAAAATCGGTTAATGTTGAGACCTACTCCCCGTACAAATGACCCCTCTGAGATTGACTTAAATAACATACAAATTATCATATAGATCTCGGTCAAATTGGGTTTCTGTATTTTTATTACATCCATTTATCAATAATCCGAAAATAAACCCGATAGAACAATTGCAAGTCATATCCACCGTATGAAACTGTTACCTGATCGCCACTTAAATCTATCAAAATGAAAATATATTGCACATATTTTTCTCCAATTTGGTTTGTATATGCTTTTGCAAAAAATAGGTGACCTTACCAAATATAATCGGGATCGGTCCATTTTTCGACCTAGTCCCCATTATAAATATAACATCCGCTATGAACTTTTTCATTGTAATAATTTGAACATTGTCGCTTAATGAAATTCCATATTCTCTTATATCCTTTGCGATTAAACTTTTGGTAGAAAATTTTTACTAGTAAAAGGAGTTCGGGTTTAAACGACCGTAATATTGGTGGTGTTGCTCTCTAATGTAGAGTGATGCTATGCAAGGTTTTGAACAGAGCGTTCAGAGAAATGTTAATGTGAGTAAACGAGCAAAGATGGGCAGTATAGAACCATTGGGGTGGCACCGCTCATGCAAATAATATATTAAATATCATATATTTGGAGAACTATGACAGCGATAATCTTGGAACTTTATCAAATTTCAAAAGTTATTAATGTCGTAGCAACGCAATGACGATTTATGAATATAAGAAATAGTCATAAATTGAATTGTGTTTATATAATCTGATTCTTTGTTTAATTTGATTCAATCCTTTTGGGTACTTTTAGTTAAAGGGTTTCTCTAATTTAAATAGTGTATGAACAATTGCGGTCTGTACTTTGCAAATCACGAACGGACGGTCATTGCTAAATAGACTCAGAAAGTGATTCTGAGTCGATAAGTGTAATAAAAAATGCGTATAGGTGAAGTATCTTTCACTACTTTGATAAAATTTGACATCTGAGATTTTATCGGCTAATTTTCTATGCATGAATTAAATTATACACACATAGAACAGACTCGTTGTTGCAGCCGATTTTGTTGCCAATCGAATTTTTGTAGTCCCATGTACTATCACATTATTCTGATGTGATTACTGAATTTTATTATCCATAATACCGCAATTATTTTAAGGCATAAATTTAACTGGATATATTGTCAAATTTGGTTGTTACAACGGAATTTAAATTTTATATATTAAGTGTAACAAACATTTATCTAGGTAGCCCAAATACATAAAATATGTAGTAAAATTATAAGCACTTTTTTTTTATTAATTTCCAAAAAAATAATTAAAATATATAATATATAATTATAAAAAAATAAATTAAATTAAAATACTATTCCCAGGGCACTCTCAGCAAATCAAATACAGACATTTCTGAAAGGTTTCAATCAAAAATGCTTAGATTAATTACAAACGCACCCTGGTTTATTGCGAATCAACACATTGGACTTGATTTAAATTAGCCTACTGTCCAAAAAGAGATTCAAAAATTTTGTGAGAAATATTTAAAAAAATTGAGTGGTCACACTAATCCATTAGTTATTTCGGTCATTCATGATACCAATGAAACAAGGCGATTAAAACGAGCCGTTCAGAAGCTAATCTATAATTTTTTAATATGTAATATCATTAATATCATTATAGCACATATTTAACACTTCACACATTTCATTAATGTTATAATCATAATTGTGTATACATATTTAATGCTGCATACATTTCATTATATTATATTTAGTAAATTCTCTTTATAACTAATAGTTGATTGTATAAAGTTAATAGAATTACATAACACATGTTAATATATACTAGCATAGTGCAGCACTCGAAATTCGAGTGCAAATTCTAGGTAATTTTATTTTTTCATTAAATTTCTTCTTTCAATGTTTTTCAATCTATATATATAAAAAATTTATGAATATTTAAATTAAATTCATTAAATTTCATGCTGAATATTTGTTGAGTTTGTTAATAAATAATTTTATAAGAGTTTTAAGGTATGCTAATCAATTTTAGAATTGTGAATTGGCTAAAATTGTTTAGCATACCTTTAGGCTCTTATGTATAATAAATAATTTGATAAGAGCCTAAAGGTATGTGTTAAAATATATTAAATTAAAAAATAGTATATTTATGATAAATAAAACGGTATTACAAATGAGCACTTTTTTATACTTGAAAATCGAAAAGTGTGGGTTACAGACCTTATTGAGTAGATCATAAATCAGTTTTAAAAGTTTCGGAGTTATTCCGAATAAACCGTTTTTGGGTAGGTACAAGTAGTTGGTTTTTAGCCGATATTTATTTCTTAAATTCTTGCAGAAAGAAGAAAAAATGTGCTTTTCCAAATACATATGTATACACACAAAATTAAAATTTTCTATTTTATTTTATTTAATTTAATACTTATTTTAATATTTAACATATTTTCAACACATATCTATAATATGAAATTTTATATTTTATTTTATTTAATTTAATATATTTTTAATACAAAATATACATAAATTTTATAATTGGCACCTCTCCTCCATATGATCAATAACTATGCCAAATTTTACACTCCTCCGTTCGTGCGCTTTGCTTAAAAATGGTAAAAAAAATTTTCCTTTACTTATTAATATATACATGTTAGGGCGGGTCGATTTGAAGGGAGGCAAAAAAATCGCTCAAGTGACAAGGAAAATCATATTCTAGGGATCAAAATAAGAAACTTTGCCCAAGGAACCATACCTCTAAAACGAATTCTGATGTCCCGACTTTTGACCTGTCTGTCTGTCTGTCTCACTTAGAGTGAGAGTGCCCCAATTAGAGTGCCCCAATAGAGTTTAAATGTATATCGTCACCTAAAATGTTTTCATAAATAAAAATTCATCTTTATTTTTCGGCTTGATTCTAAAATTTGGCTATTAAGTTTAAAGTAGTTTTTGTTTTATGATGTTTTTTGCTTCTCCTGTAAAAAAATAAAAATATTAGTTACGGCCTTTTGCATTTTAGGAGACGATATGTAGTCTTCAAGAAATATTACAAACCCAGTGTAATACTTAAAAAAATATGTTTTTATATAGCGTTCTGACTAATTTTCTGAGACTCAATTGATATTTTCTGAAATTCAATTTATATTTTCTGAACTAAATTTAATAATTTCTGAAATATATTTGATGTTTTCTGAAATACATTTGATATATTCTGAAATACATTTGATAATTTCAGAAATACATTATATGTTTTCTGAAATACATTTGATGTATTCTGAAATACATTAGATAATTGCTGAAATACATTTGATGTTTTCTGAAATACATTTGATTTTTCTGAAATATATTTACAATTTTCTGAAATACATATGATGGTTTCTGAAATACATTTGATAATTTCTGAAATACATTTGATGTGTTCTGAAATACAGTTGATATTTTCTGAAATACATTTGATAATTTCAGAAATACATTTTATGTTTTCTAAAATACAATTGGAAAAGGTGTAGTAATTAAAAAAACACCTAAGTTTATTTTTTACTTCTTCAAAGTTTTCCTAGTATTTAGCTTTTTAAACTCAGTGCACACCTAGCGGTTCTGCTTACTAAAAAAGATCTGTCAATAGCAAATATATACTTGAATATTAAGAAAAAAAACAACTCACAGAGTTTGTGAACAAGTTAAACTCACAGCACACCTAGCGGTCAATAGCTTGAATATTTATAATTAAGGAAAAAAATTTGTGATTTTGCTAAACAGACAGCAAACTCGACGGTTCTGCTTACTAAATACATCAGTACACCTACATATACCTCACACCGATTTTCCCTTACGCTGAGCGCATAGATGTTTACACATCAAAAAGTTCTATTCTCAAGATAACTATTCATCGTCCATGAATTAGCCTTGTTTATTCACGAATTAAAGTTTAGGCTAGTGTCCATAGATTGGCCGTAAATGTTCCTAGAAGAATAATCTAGTTTAAATGAATTTGATGCAAATAAATTGAATGCATCATTAAAGTTGGACTTCGAGTCTTTCACAACAATAAGGCATAACAATGTTAAAAGTACTGCTTTGATACAACTTTCCTATTGAAAAAAATTTGCAATTTGATTTAACATTTGTAATTGTTACTAAGAAAATAAAAACAACAAAGACTAATTCCCATCAGAGCTCCCATGAAACATGGAAAATTTTTCTTCGCTCTCCACGCATAGATTGACAAGATAAAAAAATTATTTGTAAAAAGCAGACCATCAGCCGTGGATAATAGCAACTGACGATTTTAAATCATAAAAACATACTTCAAATTAAACTACATATATTTTTTTAAAGGATTAGAGTCAAGTCTGTTAGGCTTTTCTTTACTATTAAACTAGCCACAAATGCGCACGGAATAAAGTTACTGTATTCTCATGTTTGGTTGCTCAAATATTCGTATTACATAACTTACGCAATCGCTTGCTCAAATTTTGTTTATTTTAATATTCTGTTAGGTTTATCGTTTTATATTTTCTGGTGCTTATAATAGAATTTGATTCATGAAATTTCCTTCCAGTAATAAATGCGCCACAAGATAAAAGTATGGTTTCCTTTTGTTATAACCGCTTTATGTACATAATTCCTATCACAAAATCATTTTTATAATTATTACCAATAACACAGGTCAACAGCAAAAATGCAGATCAATAACCACTATACAGATTAGATGCATCATGGCTACCTAAGTACAAAAATGGTAAAATTTTTCAATTTTGTGGAATTTTTTTTAAAAATAATTTTTAAGTAAAATTGTCAATATTTTGAGACATTTCTGCACTTATGTTGTCATAACTCAAAAACAACTACTCCGATTTTGTTAAATTAAATTCAAAAAAATTAAGATCTACAATATCTTTAAATCATGTATGTATGTATATTGTTGTTTTAAATCTGATCAATAGTTTAAAAGTTATGAAACAAATTGTTTGGAAAAAATTTGTAAAAAAATTTAAAAAAAATCTGGAAAAAACCGGAAACTGCAAAAAGTATTAAATTTTGCTTTAGGGTTTTATTCACAATTAATTGAAGGTATCGCATTTTTACAAGCACTGTCATTATTTCTTTGGGTTACATAGTAATGAACAAATAATATTTTTTATTGAATGAATTTAAAAACTTTTCGTCGATGTTCTATAGAAAATGGTATTAATAAAAATGCAGAACATAGAAAGTAGGTGCATTTTACGACACGGATTTTGGCAAACCTAAAACGTTAACATTCACAAGAAGTTGCATATGCTAAAGATCGGGGTGCAAGCTGTAGTTAAGTGCTTTCATCTTCACCAGGACACTTAACCTCAAGTATGTGTTACCAATCAGATAGTTCAGATCCATCACTACCATCTACATCTGAAAATGACATTTCTCACCGAGACCATGGAATCAAGACCAACTTAATGATTAATTAGAGACCTTGGATTGTCGAAAAGATCTTCTGAGGTATGAACTTGCGTGCCGGATGAAAGAAACAGGTCTCATAACTAAAGAAACTACAGTTTCATATTACCGTACTCGAGAAAAAGCCTTACTTCATTATTTTGCCGAAGAGGATGAATTTGTTTACTGCACAGATATTTCTGGTTTGATGACTGCCATGGGATTACAGAAATACGATTCAAACGAATGGCGTTTATTTATCGACTCATCAACACGCAGCTTGAAGTGTGTCCTTTAGCATAAAGAAAATAAATTTCACTCCTTCCCTATCGCACATTCAACCAAAGTAAAAGAAGAATACTCCGTAAGTGCATTGGTCATGAAGAAGATAAAGTATGATGACCATAAGTGGGTTATTTGTGTTGATCTTAAGACTGTAAATTTTCTCTTAGGTCAACAAAGCGGCCTTACCAAATATCCTTGTTTTATATGTTTTTGGGACAGCAGAGCTAAATCAGAACATTAGAAGAGAAAACAATGGCCTTCTAGGGAAAAACTGGTTCCAGGTATGCCAAACGCTATAAATGTGGCTCCAGTGCCCCAAGATCGCATCATGAATCGCATGATGAAACAATATGTTAAAGCACTTAACAAAGATAGTGAATGTTTCCAGTATATTTCAAGGAAGTTTCACAATCTGAGTATGGAAAAGCTAAAAGCAGGAATATTTGACAGCCCACAAATTCGCAATGTCAGAAATTGAGAAGAATGCATGGGATTCGTTTGTATGGGTTATTAAAAATTTCACACTACTTGCACAGTCACTTACATCGTTTTCCTGAAAATCAAGGAGACTTGAGCGAGGAACAGTGCGAACGATTTCACCAAGACATCCAACAATGGAGGAACGATACCAGGGTCGCTGGTATGCACACATGATGGCAGATTTTTGCCGGAGTATTCAGAGTAACACTTCGTCATTCAACAATAATAGAAAATCGTATAAAAGGAAATTCCAGAGTTTGTAGTTTATATTAATTATAATAAATTTAAATAATAAAATATAAATTTTAATAAAAATAAAATGTTTTTAAAATTCAATCAACGGAAAGACGAACATTAAAAATTTTGTGAAAATGAGCGAGTTCACTTAATTGTGAATAAATTCGAAAAGAATCAATCGATTTTTATGATCGGTATCTCATGTGGCTTTGCGAAAAAGCAATAAATCCGAACAATTTTTTTGCAGTTATCGATTTTTTATAATTTTGTTAAAACAAAAAAATTGATATTTTCACGTAAATAATATATTTTTTGCTTCAATTTTTTATTATAACTCCGAAACTGCTGATCCGATTGAAACTGAATATATAATTAGATTAAAGACATATAAGTTTATAAAGACATTAAGTTTATTTTAATAATATCAGACTAACCCTTTTGAAGTTATCATTAATTATGTGGAGAATCTAAAAATATTTTAAATTTTACTTAAAAATTGTTTAAAAGAAACCTCTCCATAGAATTTAAAATTTGGACCACATTTGTACTACTGGAGCCACAATACATAAAAATTGTATGGTGGTTTTTGATTGGTTTAAAATTTTTTCGTTTTTGTTGCCTTGTAATTCATTTTGCTCATTTTTGGCCAAGATGTGGACATTTGAAAGTGGTATTTTTTAACCAATTTTGGCGATCTTGGATTTGGCACTACTGCAATAACTTGAGAAATTATGATTCAAATTAAACAATTCCGGTATCAATTTGAACCTATTGATACCTATTTTATTGATACTATATTTTTACATGGAAAATTAAAAAAAATCATCTTCAGAATTTACCCAAATTTAATGGGCTATAAAAAAAATGGCCCCTCATAATTTTTTGGAACTCGGTAAAAACACTTATCAGTATGTAACCTTTAAGAATACAAAAAATTGGAAAGGTGGTTTTTCGTAACAATTAAAAAAAATTTTTTTTAAACCATGATATCGCGGTATGCATCTCCTTATTGCTGTAATATGATAGTGCAAAGGTTCTAAAAAATAATGTTTTTATTTTTATATATAACTATTTTTTTAAATTTTAAAAAGCCTTTTTCTGTATTAATAAAATATATCCATTCATAGCAATACCTTGAAAAATTGCATCATCTATAACAAGCTCTCCTAACTGTTGCAATTTCTGAAATAATTGCGTGTATTGCATCATCTGTTTTTCTGACCACAGCATTATGTAATATTTCATCATCCTAGACACCTCACTTTTTTAAGATCTTTAAATGTTGAGTTACTTTCAAAGAGTTGTTCTTATAGTGAAGTTGTGTTTTATGCAGTAGTGATGGAATGTTTTATATGAAATACGCTTGATGAATCGTTAGGTAATGAGACTATTTCTGTGCTAGGCCTGTATGTAACAAATTTGGAATTAACGGGTGATTTTTTAAGAGCTTGATAACTTTTTTTAAAAAAAAAACGCATAAAATTTGCAAAATCTCATCGGTTCTTTATTTGAAACGTTAGATTGGTCCATGACATTTACTTTTTGAAGATAATTTCATTTAAATGTTGACCGCGGCTGCGTCTTAGGTGGTCCATTCGGAAAGTCCAATTTTGGGCAACTTTTTCGAGCATTTCGGCCGGAATAGCCCGAATTTCTTCGGAAATGTTGTCTTCCAAAGCTGGAATAGTTGCTGGCTTATTTCTGTAGACTTTAGACTTGACGTAGCCCCACAAAAAATAGTCTAAAGGCGTCAAATCGCATGATCTTGGTGGCCAACTTACCGGTCCATTTCTTGAGATGAATTGTTCTCCGAAGTTTTCCCTCAAAATGGCCATAGAATCGCGAGCTGTGTGGCATGTAGCGCCATCTTGTTGAAACCACATGTCAACCAAGTTCAGTTCTTCCATTTTTGGCAACAAAAAGTTTGTTAGCATCGAACGATAGCGATCGCCATTCACCGTAACGTTGCGTCCAACAGCATCTTTGAAAAAATACAGTCCAATGATTCCACCAGCGTACAAACCACACCAAACAGTGCATTTTTCGGGATGCATGGGCAGTTCTTGAACGGCTTCTGGTTGCTCTTCACTCCAAATACGGCAATTTTGCTTATTTACGAAGCCATTCAACCAGAAATGAGCCTCATCGCTGAACAAAATTTGTCGATAAAAAAGCGGATTTTCTGCCAACTTTTCTAGGGCCCATTCACTGAAAATTAGACGTTGTGGCAGATCGTTCGGCTTCAGTTCTTGCACGAGCTGTATTTTATACGGTTTTACACCAAGATCTTTGCGTAAAATCTTCCATGTGGTCGAATAACACAAACCCAATTGCTGCGAACGGCGACGAATCGACATTTCACGGTCTTCAGTAACACTCTCAGAAACAGACGCAATATTCTCTTCTGTACGCACTGTACGCATTCGTGTGGTTGGTTTAATGTCCAATAAAGTAAACTGAGTGCGAAACTTGGTCACAATCGCATTAATTGTTTGCTCACTTGGTCGATTATGTAGACCATAAATCGGACGTAAAGCGCGAAACACATTTCGAACCGAACACTGATTTTGGTAATAAAATTCAATGATTTGCAAGCGTTGCTCGTTAGTAAGTCTATTCATGATGAAATGTCAAAGCATACTGAGCATCTTTCTCTTTGACACCATGTCTGAAATCCCACGTGATCTGTCAAATACTAATGCATGAAAATCCTAACCTCAAAAAAATCACCCGTTATTAAAAAGGAGATTATGTAATCTAATTACTGATAATATAGTTTTTGATTGTGGAAGTATCTGCAAAGTCCACAAGGCTAAATATTTAAAATGGTACCATTTAAGGCAGAATAAAATCAGAGCCAAGTCACTAAAAGCAATTTCCAAAATTTGTCTCTGAGAAATCCAGTACTTATTTTAGGGAAAAAGCTGTGTGTTTAATGTTATTCTTCATTGCATTCACCAGTTAGTAAGGCAGAGTCACATACTCCTACTCCTGAAAAGGAAATTGACAATGATGAAGATTACTGTGAATCTACAGTATTAGTTGATCAATTAAATAAAAGCTGTGAAGCTTGGGATTTATCACCAATAAAGGTCACCAAATTTAGTTCTAAAAGAAAACCTGATTACTTACAAACTAAGGTTCAGAAAAATCGGAAATTGAGATTTCCCACCTTAAATTAGCGATGAGCTATCACATCGCAGATACAATTAAAGGAACAAGATCAAATCACAGCTTTGTTCCAATAAACGAAACACAATTATTGGTTTCCAGGGTATCAGATTCTACCACAAAACTCATTGCTACTTTAGGAAGCAAGACCAAACCATTGACACTCAAGAATAAACAATATGTTGCCTGTACATATGGAATTAACTGGTGGATTAGAAAAACCGTTGAGTCCTGCGGCGAATATCAAAATAAAATTATGTTTATACATCCTCATGGACCAAGTGCATCGTATATGTGGCTTAAGCATATGGATGTTTGCTGGATTCCGTACGAGCATATAATGAAAATTATGTCTGCTTCCTCAACTAACACAGGAAGAACTTATATAATATCGCCTGCAGAAAATAACTTTGAACTATTATTCAAAAACATATTTTCAGTATAAAAGAGTAAGAAAATTATAGTTGGTCTAGACTGACTATACGATACCCTATACCGCGTTTAGAGATCCTATCTCTTAGGCCCAACTAATTGGATAAAGAAAATAAGCATAAACCAAATTTGTAACTTTTCTCAAAAACATTTTTTTTTCTTAAAAAGAATCTTTTCTTAAGAGGTATATTTTTTGAAAGGTACCTTCTTTAATATTAAAAGGCATGTTTTCTTTAAAAGAACCTTACCGTAAAAAAAATGTTATTCAAGTAGTATATTTTCTTAAAAAAGTACATTTTATCAAAAAACAACAGTTTGTAAAAAAATTTTTTTTTAAATACTTTTTTTAAAAACTACATTATCTCTACATATCTCTTTTAATAAATAAATTTTCTTAAAAAGTATCTCTTCTTATGAAGTACTTTTTCATAAAAGATATCTTTTCTTAAATGTGCCTTTTTTTTCTTAAAAGTGTATTTTCCGCTTAAAAAAGTACCGAATGTTAAAAAAGTATATTTTGTTTAAAACTCCCATTTTTTTTAAATACCTTATATAGAAAAAGGTACTTTTTGTTAAAAAGAAGTACCTTTTCCTCAAAAAATTCCTTTACTTATTAAAGCGCCTTTCGCTACAAAAGCATCTTTTCTTAGAAAGACCTATTAGAAAGACCTATTAAAAAGTACTTTTTATTCAACAAATACATTTTATTCAATAAGTATCTTTTATTTAATAAGAAGCTTTTATTAAAAATGTATCTTTATTATTCAATAAGAGCGTATTATTCAAAAAATACTTTTTGTTCAAATAGTAATTTTTATTTCAATTTAGTTTTTCTTAAACAATATTTTAAAAAATATTTTCTTTCCTTATAAATAAAAATATATAAATGAGTTGTGAGGATGATCATTGTCGCCCAGCCCATACCCTTCGACCAGAAACTTGGAATTTGAACTGTAAAGATCCACTAAGATGGTAAAGCGGTAAAAAAGGAGGAAAATGGTAACAAATGAATCCAGGAAAATTAAATTTCTAGGCCCAATCCGAGAAGCCAACGTTGGAGCAGGATAATTTTTTTCGAAATTCGGCCATTTATTAATCATATTAAATATATTCATCTATGTATATGAGTTTTGATACAAAGACTCCACCGAATACGTGTGCATCAGTTAAGAATGATTTTATTGCTAATTCTGACGTCTAGGAGAGAAGAACGGTCAAAAAGGGGAAAAAGTATACATTTAGTATCATCTAAATAAACGCATCTATGAATATAAAATATAGTACATGGATTCCACTAGAGATAGAAACATCAGATAAGAGCAAAACTTTTGGAAATTCGGATCTTAAGGGGGTAAAATCGACCCGTAAGTGTACAAGGATTCCTTATTGTATCTTATTTACGAAGCAATTTAGGAATATGAAATTGGATATGTAGATTTTAATTCGAGCATTTAGGGGATAAAAACGTCCAAAAAGTGGGAAAACTGGTACTTTTCAACTGAAAACTTTATAGTCGGTCTAGACCCATACCCAACACCTTGCGTTTAAAGAACTGAGTGGAATTTTTAAAATTTTTTGCCTGCAGATATGAAAAATTTCATATCGAATGCTATATTTGCATGGGAACCTGGTCGAAAAATGGACCGATTCTGTCCATATTTTTGTTTTTGATAAATTTAAGTGAAGAGCGGGAAGCAACTTCTGATTAAGAGATGCAATAAACACATATTTGACTGAGATCTATTTGATGATTTGGATCTTAGGATCTTATGGCATGTTAAGTCTATCTCATAGGGTTCATTTCAGTGGGTATTAGGTCTGAACATGGACGCAATTTCACCAATTTCATAAGTGTTTGTCCTATGGCTGATAGAAGCTCATGTACCAAATTTCTTCAAAAGATATTCAGTCGGACAGACGGACGAACGGACGGACGGACGGATATTGGTAAATCGACTCAGAAAGTGATTCTAAGTCAATCGTTATAATAAAATATGGGTCTAAGTCAAAAAAATTTTGGTCGCTACAAACATCAGCACAAAGTGGTCAGGATGTAATGAATAGTTGGAACATTAAAAGTTTTTAATTTAACAAATTTTTTCGATATATATGCAAAGAGGTATTTTTATATTTCTAGGAACCATCTGAACTTAAGAATTTACCATATTTATATGACATCTAATTTGCATAATTTTAGTTATATTATTTGTTTAACTGTTTAAACCTTTATTATTGCTTATGATATCTGTGTATATAAAAGTTGTGTGACTGATCACGAATTATTTTGTGATTTGAGTGAGATTTCAATAGACAAACGGACAGACGGACATCGCTGTATTGATTCGGGTTGTTCTAAGGATCAATAATATAAATACTTTATGGGGTTGCAAATGCTTTTTTCGATGCGTTGCAAATGGAATCACAACCCTATATACACCTTTGCACAGTTGTGTGGAGGGTATAAAAATAGATAAACGAAAAAAGAAATATTTTTTTTTAGTGATGCCAAAACTTTGGAAATTTTTATACTTCTTTACCAGAGTTGTTTAAAACAATAAGAATAGAAGGTGTGAAAGAAAATATAAAAAAATCTTAACCGCTATTTAAAAATTTATAGATTCCGATGTTTTCTTTCAAATATTATAAAATAATGGCAAGAATAAAGTTTTATGAAGTTGGTCGTAATCAAAAGAATATTTGTGAGAAATATTCTGTGAATAAATCCACAATTTCATTTTGTAGCGCAGGTCCCATAAAACGATTCAAAGGCAGTATAATTTAATAGCAAAAGAGTTTAAGAATGTTCAAAAATGCTACTTAAGGAGGTATTAACATTCTGAGAGTAAAACTAAGCGCTCGAACTGTTTCCCGACAAGCAATTGAGGCTGATCTTGCTTGCTATCGTCCTGTGAGGAAACCACTGATATCAGAGAAAAATTGTCTGGCTAGCATTAATCTTGCTAGCTAGAATATTGTTTGCGAATAGTGTTGGCAAAAAAATGTAATATTTAAAAATTTTTCTATGCCCCTGTGTGGGGGTGTATAATAACATAATACAATCGTTCGGTATAAGAATCATCCCCCCCAAGACCATGACCATCATTTTATTCCACAGTGTTATTGTATAGTAAAGGTTTCCATTGTTGTGTCAACATCATAAATATGAATACATTTAAGTTTTTTTTTATTTTTTTCTGAATTATTGTTAAATAAATAAAACACACAAATGTTTAATTAATAATAGAGTTTTTAATTTTGTCGAGTTTTCCACAGTGATCGAAGCATTGAATATTTTTTCCTGAAGTGACATTAATATGATCAGAACAGTTAAGAGTTTTATTGAAAATCAAGATTTTTGATTCTTGGCGGTTAAGAATAATATCGGATATAACATGGATTGATATATAGCCCAAATGAATTTGCTTGAGATCCACATTTCAATTCACCAATTCACCACACATTCATTTAATTCTTCAAAATTAGTTTAAATGCAAAGTTGCACATCATCAGCTTACATATGAACTTTACATTAGTTGTCTTGGTAAATCATTTATATATGTAGTAAAAAGATGAGATCCTAGAATCCAACCATGTGGAACGCCCTTTTGTACTGGAAGCAGACTTGACATTTTAGTATTATTAATAAGACGATATAAGGCGAGTTGCAGGAGGAATCAAAGTATTTCAAGATTCACTATATCGAATGCTTTTGAATGATCTTAAAGAACAAGAGCTATTACCATCATCTATATACCCATTAATCTCTTCAGACTTATCAAAAAGTACAGTTATACATCTGTATTTAGGACGAAAGCCTACTCTGTCTGACAGTAAACTATGTGACATATTTTCCAATTTGCTGATGTAATAACCTTTCAAGTACTTTAGATAAGTATGGTAGGATTGCAATAGAACGGTACTCATTATTCGATTTAGGAATGGGTAAAATTTGATTATGTTTTGAATAAAAACACTTTTTGATATAGTACTGTTAAAATATGAGTAATTTGAGGTAACAGTTGAGGGACAATATCTTTTAAAATTCTGGGATGTATATTATCAGAACCAACAGCATTAGGTTTTACAGCCTGATAGATGAAGAGTACTTCCAGTTGGTTTACGCATTAAAAAAAGCATTCTTGGATAAAATTTAACTAATATGAAAATTATGGGTATAAAAGCCATCCTCTATGGGGAAGCTTGGAATATTTGTGAAAGGTTCCTTAAGCAAATAAATATTTATTTCAGAATTAACAACGTCCTTAGATTTATCGACACTAATTGCTCGTTTAATTTTCCATGTTTTTTTTTTGGAGTCTGTAGCAGAAATAAATAGGCTAGGGTAGTATGCAGATTTAAAATTTTTTATAATTTTATTCAGTTATTGTCTGTCTTTGGAATATTCTTCATGTTAACAATATTTAGATGCTTTATCCCTTTTACGGACTACATCCTTAATCTGTTGATGGAACCAAGGTTTGGTTTTATTATTGTATTTTGTTATTTTTAAAGGTACAGATTTGTGGAAAACATGTGTAAAATTTTGTTCTAAAGATATGACTTAATTATCAACCGAAGGCATATAGTATATAGGGTCTTAGTCTATTTTAGATAATTCGATTGACATCAAATATTTGCACTTGAAGGTTAAACATAAGAAAGATAAAATCGTGTTTAGAAAAACAAGGTACCGGGAGCTAATCGTAGACAACAATCAATTGTTGTCAAATTTTCAACCTTTTCATCCAGTATAGAAATGATATGAAATTTGCACATGATGCCTTTTCTGAAAAAAAAAAATAGCTACACCACCATAATGAGTACTGCATTGGTATGGCATATAATCTTTCTTGCTCTCTGTTGGTATAAAATACGAGTAAAATTAGAAGTAATGTCGTTGGAACTCAAAGACCAACTATCGTCTTTGAGTTCATTATGAAGGATAGGAAAGGCAACGCAAGTATTAAGAAGGAAGAAGAATTTAAAGTTTGAAAAAAGTGCTAAAAAAATAAAAAAAAAAATACATCAAATTTGTAACGTTTGTAAAAAATACTGAAACATGTAGTAAAAAAAAAAACAGATTTACTGTTATCATCATTGGTTATTAGCAAGAAAACATCCATTACGAAATAAGTTATTAAGTGCTTCAATAGTCTTAAGTCTGTTTCAAATTTCTTATATTTTCTTGGCAAAAAATATATGATAATCTTAGGAAAATATACTCGTAACTCTTATGCTATGAGGATGCATTAATTTGATTTTTTTAAAACAATCTCTGTTTATACACATTTCACGGAGTTACATAAATTTATACATAAATACTTAAGTTCTTCCTCTTATTGCAAAGCTGAAAATGCATAGAGTTAGTTTCTAGAAAAGACATACATTCATAAATTTTATATTTATTGTTAATAAAGTAAAAATTCATAAAATCTTAATTTAGTTTTACACATTTTATTGGTGTTTGATGTTTTTGACAGCCACACTTATGCAATTTAATGAAAGAAGTTTTGTTTGTTTTTTTTTGCCATAGCAGCACGCAATTTTTTTAGAGATATGAAAAGTTTAGTACTAAACACTAAATTGCCCAAAGCATACTTGTGATTTAAACTTTTATAGTTTATTTTTATTGTTTAATAAAATTAGCAGTGAAATAGATCTTATAATTTAAAAAAATTTTGTAATTTATAAAAAACATTTAGAATTTTAATTTTAAAAATTGAAAATTTATGAGTGTCCCAAAATTCAGGCAAAGATTTGAATTTGCCACTATTTGCGCAGTAAAGTTTTGGTAACTAAATGAATGGAGCAATATATTAAAAATACAGCTCGAAAATAATATTATTGATCTAAATTCTTTAACTGTGACAAGAGTAATTGAGAGATTCAGACATTTCAAAGTACTGCGTATTAAAAATTTTAAGTATCACACTGCATTTGTAACAAATCTGGTAAATTTGAAATGTGTTTTTTCGAAAACATGTTTTCAAAATATCATTCCCGATTTCTCTCCGGGTTTTTATGTTGTAGCTATTTAAAAAATTAAGTCCTCTTCTTCTTGTCAAGAAAAGTACTCTCTTGTTCGTTTACTTCCAGTGCATATGTTGGTAAACACATTTTGTGACTGCAAATCACTAATAAAAACAATAACAATAACACCTTTCCTTGGTGATTTCTGAAATACAATTGATACTTTCTAAAGAGAATCGATTGAGAAAGTGCAATACGTTAACAACATTAAACCAATAACACACAAATTCAAATTTCGCGCAATAACGAATTTAGAACTTAGGGCCATAATGATGCAACTAAATAATAAACCAGACTATAACAAAATATCGAGAAAAATTATAATTGATAATTGGAACATAACGGGAAATATTTTGTTAAGTATAATAAATAATTCTTTAAAATATGGAGAGTTTCCGGAAAATTGGAAGGAAACAGTGATAACACCAATTGAGAAGATAGCAAACACAAAGAAATGTGAAGAATATCGTCCGATAAATACATTAAAAACGTGTGAAAAGATTTTAGAAAAAGTGGTAAAAATAGAATTAGAAAATTATATTGAGAAATAGTCGTTGTTATCAAAATATCAATCTGGGTTCAGAAAAAAATTTTCGTGTGAAACCGCAGTTAATTATGTGATAAATCGGTGGAAGAAAATAGAAAAACATAATAAAATAATGGCAATTTTTTGGATTTTAACAGAGCATTTGAGACCATAGACAGGGAAATAATGTTAAAGAAACTTTATATGTACGAAGTACAGAACACCGAGCTAAAATGGTTTAAATCATATTTAACGAATAGGAAACAAATTACAAAGGTTAATGGTATAAAATCCATTTCAATTGAAAATGAGTTCGGTGTTCCGCAGGGATCAATACTGGGTGCACTATTATTTAGTATATATATAAATGATATGCCTAACATATTAAAAAAATGTGAAATTATTTTATATGCGGATGATACTCTCATATACACGGAAGGAGATAACGAGAACCAATGCCAAAACAATATGACGCAGGATATAAAGAATATTAATATATGGTTAAATATGAATAAACTGAAACTAAATGAACAGAAAACAAAAATAATAGAAATAAATATGACTAGCAATGCAAACTTTATAATAAATGGTGAAATAATAGAAAAAGTGAGACAAATAAAATACCTTGGTTTCATTATTGATAAAGAACTAAAATTCAACGATCACATAGAGTATATTTGTAAGAAAATCGGTAAAAAAAATTGGTTGTTTCAAAAGAATTAGGAATAAAATATCACCAATGACAGCAATAAATATATATAATACCATGATAAAACCACACTTGGAATATGGTTCGACAATTATATATACATGTTGTAGAGCAGCACAACTGGACAGACTACAAAAATTGCAAAATAAGGCAATGCGGACAATTCTAAGATGCAACAGGTATACACCAATAGCTATAATGTTAGATGCAATCAAGTGGATGAGTATAAAGCAAAGATTGGAATTAAATACTTTAATGTTTATACAAAAAATAAAAAATGGTAATGCGCCAGAATATTTAAGCGAGCAACTAAATTATGTGGGAGATGTACAGCCGTATAGACTAAGAAATGCTGAAAATTTTAGAATACAACGAGTCGCCACAACGGCAATGTAGCGATCACTTTTCTACAAAGGACTTAAATTATATAACTTAATTCCAAATAATATAAAAAATGAGAGAAATGAATGTGTCTTTAGAAGAGAATGTGTAAAATTTATAAGAAATAATGTGTTTTTATAGAGCTAAAATTGAAAATTAAACTATTTATGAAATATGTAAACATTGTGAACATTGAAAGTATTAAAAATACTGATAAATAAAATTAATAAATAATTCCAAAAACATAGTTCATACAGCTTATGCTGCAACAGAGCTTATCCCGTGGTTCGTACCAGGGATGAGTAACCTCTAGCATATGCGGACCTATGCAGGGTGGATTTATTTCTATTATTATTATTATTACTAGATGATTGTGTGGCGCCCGTTTAAAAATTATGAATAAAACAGTTTAAATTTAAATACACGAAATATTTATAATAAATTATATTTCTTTTAATATAGTAGTAAATTGAAAATTATATTGTTACATATGTACATGTGAAAAAATATTGTGTCTGTAGAAATTATATATGTACATAAGTATCAAAACAGATAAGAAATATTTGGCAAAAAAGTTTTTCAATTTAGAATCTCTTGAAAAACTATATTTTGTGTGAAATATCGTTGGTCATTTAATAGTTTTCCTTGCTGTGGGTTCGATTGAATACGTATCTTATCTTGGCTTGCAACTTTTGATCGTGACAAAGCCACATACAGTTGACCGTGTGAAAATACCGCGGTCTCCAAATTTATGCCAACGTAATCAAATGACTGGCCTTGAGCCTTGTTTATGGTAATTGCGTATGCAGGAATTACTGGAAACTGGCGGCGTTTTAATATGAAAGGTAATGTGGTGTCGGTTGGGGCGAGGTCAATCCTAGGAATTAGAACCGTATCGTTTTAGTCAGCGTTACAGAATCAGTCGGTCTCTCAATCAGTCAGAGAGTGAGGGATCAGCGTAAATATATTAAAGATATTACCCGCCCTTCACACGTTAAATTTTTGGCTGTCAGGTTGTAATGCACTCATACTTTTTTATTCTTTTTTACTAAACAATTTACGTTTCAATTCTCTCTTTCAATTTTTCAATGGGACAGTTGCTTAACAATTTTTTGACTATTGTATGTGTGATCAATTTGACTTGAACGTGGGAAGGCCGGGTAGAGTGAGGAGATTGGAGATTCACAAAATTATTAAAATTTAATACAATGAAGTGCGCTTATAACGAACCCTGATTGTAATAAATTTTTTTTATAGCGAAGAATTTCTTCGGTCCCAAGAGTTTTAATCACATTTTTCATACAAATTGCTTCTCTTATAGCGAAAAGTGGTTATATCAAACTTTTGACTTCAACAAACAATTTTTTTTTCAATTTCAGAATTTTCCTATATTATCAGGCATGTCACAGAACCAAAATCGTAACGAAAGTGGAATTGAATTCCTATTTGGCTTCTTTAGAAAATTAAAATCGATCATTTTTTGTGGAATAAAACCACTTTCAATTTCCTAAGTGGAATTGAAATTTTCAGTATCTTTTGCACCAAAAAACTAATAAACACATCTTATTACAAATAAAGAATTTAGTTTTATTTTATATTTTTGCAAAATAAATACACTTATAGCTTTAAAATTTATTTTATTACCAAATTAAGAGAAAGTCATGATCAAATGACAAAATCGAAAACGATTTAACGATTTCGATTTAACGTTGTATTGCCACCTTTTTTTAATCGTACAAAATAATTCGTTTTCTTACAAAAATCAACTCTGACAGAAAAAACCAAAACAAACCAAAAAAAATTTAAAAAAAGTGGTATTTTCATAATTATTTTATTTATTTCATATGTACGTTATAACATTTGAACAATCTTTGAAAAAATTTTCAATTAAAAATTTTAATAAATAAGTCCGTGACAGGGAATCTCCGGAGGCGTTGTTTTTTTGCGGTGAACATCATAACTCGTTACCGGATCATGTGAAATAAAAAATCGAAATGCATTTCAAAGGCGACATGTTTCCTGAGGTAGTGACGAAGAGTTTTTTAAAATTTTTTGTTGCAGCATTTTGAAGTGAAAAACGATTTTTGCTATACAATTTCGGGAATTTGTTGTTAAAAAATGGGGAAGAAAATGGAATTAAAAAAACTCTCCGTGGTTACCTGATGATTTATGTGTAGATATAGTGTCTAAAATTTCAAAAGAATCGGTCAGGTAGATTTTGAGTTATGATGTTCACGGACTTCGAACATTTATTTGCGAGAAAATCGGTTTAAAGTTTTCTAAAAACTGATTTATATAACGTATGAGGCCGGTCGCTGGAAACGCTGTATCGTTTTAAGTTTTGCTCTGATTTACTTCAAATTTTGAAACAACACGCTCGACATGTTGTGCATTCAGAAAGAGCAATGCAAAAAAAGGTTCTATAACCTACCACCCCTTAAGGAAGTGCAAACACCAATACACCTACACAAAAGAGAAAAAAATATTTCATAGTTCATCATACATGTAAACTGAAAAAGAGAACTAAATTTTTTGAAAAGTTATCTATAAATCCAAAAAATAAAAAATCAGAGCGTATTAGTTTTATTTCAGAAAAAAAACTTATTATTCCAAATTGCCTTTAATTCTTTCAATAAATTCTTCAAATTAAAATCTTAAATATACCTATTTACGTAATTTATGGTTGTCAACATTTTTTGAAAGCAAATTATGCAAAAATTAATATTATGAATGAAAAAAAATTATTTTCCCACCTCTCTTCTTAAATTACAATGTAATTTAATTATGCAAAGTTAGAATAATTTAAATTTTAAACTTAATATTGCACTATTTTTTAAGTGCTTTTCAATACAGAGCTTTATATGAAATCATACGGTAGACAACAACAAAATCCACATTGAAGATCTCTTTTTTTTTCAAATATTTATCAAAAAAAGCACACTCTTTGCTGGCCATCAGAGAACCTGAGCGAAAGCACTCCTAACAATACAAAACAATTTTGATAAAAATGTTTAAAATTTCCTTCATTACTTTTTTTTGCAGAATTTTTTCATTGACCAACAAAGGGAATTTAAAGAAGAATTTGAATAGATATTAGTTTTTTGATGCATTTTTTGCGTTCATCTTATTCCATATGTAACACGAAATCTTCATATGTAGTGCTATTGTCGTTAGCAGTGCTGCTAATTTTGACAACTTATTTTAATTTCGACGATTTTTCAATTTGTTAAAATGATTTGTTAAATTTGTTGAAATGATTTGTTAAATTTGTTAGAATGATGATTAAGATTTCAAGGGTTAATAATTAATGGGTTGTTAATCGAAAATTGATAGTTTTAGTTCAGTGTAAATGTAAATTACAAAATATGTATATATTTAATTCTGGGTCAAGTCGTTTCAAAACGGGAACACCTTGAATAGCATCTCCATTTAAGATTTTAGTTTTATTTACGGCGATACTTTAAACCTATATTATATGTTTCAGCTATAGATACATGTCAATAAAGTTATTTAGTTGATCGCTGTGTTAAATTTTTTTCGTTGAAATTTCATCACTAATACATTTTTATATATAGAAATAACCAATGCTGTAATAATATTCGTAATATGAATGATATAAATAAATTTTATTGCTTCCTTTTGTAATATTTTTTCGAGTTTTATAAGCGGTAAAATTTTCTTGACAATTTCTTGTTTTAAAAATGACAATTTTGGATTTAGTTTCCAAAATTGTAGATTTTCAGAAGATTTTATTAGCAGCACTGGTCGGTAACAAAGAAGAGAGAAAATTGTGTGTGTGTTTGTATAAAATGAGAAAGATTAAATTTTGTTTGTGTATTTCACATAGCTTTGTAGGGAGTGCTATGTGTGTGTATTATTTCAGCGTTACAGAATCAGTCAGTCAGTCAGTGAGTCAGGGATCAGCGTAAATATATATAAGATTATTATTATAAAACCAATTGATGTTTTCTGAAATGCAATGAATACTTTTTGAAAATCAATTGATGTTTTCTGGAATACAATTGGAAAAGGCGTAGATGGTGTTTTAGTTACGTGCTTTTGAACTCGTATTTTCTACAACAAAAACACGTAACTGCAATGAAATTTTTTTAAGTTTCAAAGAAAATTTTGTTTTGCATTTGTTAAATTTAGAATAAAAGAAGTTGTTCTGTTGTTATTTATTATATCGCTTTACGTATTTACGTATTTATTTTTTTTTTTTTTTTGCAAAATACATATGAAAATAAAAAATGATTTACGAAAACAAAAGATAATTCACAACAATAACTACAATACAAATAAAAATAAAAGAAAAAAACCTTAACTAGTTCTCAAATGGAATTTTATTGTAATAAGAATGACAATCGGGTGGAAGAAATGGTTTAAGGTCCTGAAGATGTTGCCATTTTTTGCTTGAAATTTTTATTTGTAAATGCAACTTCAAAGGTTCAAACGATCTTAATTTGTTTCCAATTCTTTGTGGAGGTTCCTTATACTCATCTGTTGCATTTAGTTTAAAATAAATTACTCCAGAGGGATCATACGCTAATACACGAATCATATTGATTGTGGGATCTCCAACCTTTTTACCTGTAGAAAAAAAAGTTTTAATGAGCCTTTATTAGGAACAATAAAAATAATACCTTACCTGGTCGTATCGATGAATAAAGTTTAGGAACTGATTCGTAATCGAGGAAGTATTCATGAGTCAAATGATGAACTTTGAGTGGAATAGCGTTTTTTCGGGCATTTCTTATCAAGTCTACAAGTTGCGATGGTAAGTTGATTTGTTTGTTTCTTATTTTTCTTTCTATGTGTTGAGTCACACTCCATTTGTGTGTGCCCTGCAACTAGGTATTTGTGTTCAATAGTCACATTTGTTTCTTTGCAAAACGAAAGTAGAGCATTTGATAATACAACATTTTTGTTTTGATAACCACAGCTATCAGAGTAAAGGATTATATGATTAATAGACGGACACAGAGAAATTGCATTTCTTAAATGATTTATAATACAAGCTGTAAATGTTGATGCTACAAGGTTTCCCTCTGTTTCGTCAAAAAACGTAATTATCAGATTCGTGCGAAGTAACATTATAAATCGTAAAATTGTAGACTTGCAATTTCATTTTATAGTAAGAGGAAGATGCCTGCACATCTATACAGAAGAGAACACATAGTCCTGCTTTTGCGCTCTCTACATCTTTTTTCTTTTCATTTTTCATACTTTCTATTTCATTTCTGTGTTCGTTAAACTGATTTTGTGATAAGTTTTTTGCTTTAAATTTTGAGCAGATATCGCACTGATCATTTCTCGGCTTAAATAATGAGTAGTTGCCCTCCTTCAATGTTGCCATAAAATTTGAGAAGGAAACTCGAATAATGACATTTTCTTCATTTGCCTTACATTATTGCAAATATAAATTAAAAATTTGTCTATAGGTAGTAAAATTCGTCTCAAAATAATTTTTTTTTGTATATTTTCGTCGATAATGCGATTCGATTTTGGGCATGTCCTCTAGCCAATTTTTCAAAAAATTAATTCGTATCTCGTACTGAACCGTTTTACCTCTTTTGTCACTACTTTTAGAAATGCCTTGATCTGCTGTCCATATTCTTGCAGTATTTTCAGAAATTCCTAAAGTGGAAAGAAAATTTTACTGCATACTTGCTTGCGGACTTGGCCATATACCAAATAATACGATTTTGTATTGGAACGTCGAGATTTTTTCACGCAAACACGTGTTCTTTCTGAGCATTCAATAAGACTTTTGACGAATACTTTTTTTCGTTCCAGCACATTTTCCAGAAAAGGTCAAATATTTCCTTCCGCTTCACTTCCGTAAAAAAAAGAACAATGCCGAGATGAACTTTTCTCGCAAAATTTTGAAGTACATGGTTCCTTCATTTGCCTTGCTGATATATTGCTCATATTTCCATTTGATATTCCCTTACAGCATTTGCCATACATACGTTTATTTTTGTTTTCCTGTCTCAAATTTTTAATTTTGTTGGAATTAATTACAGAACTTTCCAAACTATTTTCAAAATCATTTTCACTTTCCGAACTCATTTTGACACTTTTAATGTTAATAGTTCCACACTTATAAAGAAAAACAATTTTAAAATATATGGTACGTATTTCTTCGTAAAATCAATGAAAACTTGATAAAAATTTATTATAAATAACGAAGTAAAAACTACAAAGTATAATCACTATAGTTATGAGAAAATAGGACTAAGAGGGGAGGGGAGCGTAGTAGCACTATCCGCTAGTGCAATATAAAAAGTCAAAACCTAAATACTATGAATAAATAAATTTCAATAGAAATAAATATGTGTTAGTTACTATTTTCAAGCAACAAGTATGTAGTTACGTGCTTTTGGTTTATGTAGTACTTGCACTTGTAGTTACGTGCTTTCGTTTTTCGCTAATAATGTATCTAATTTTTTTTATATGACAGTAAAAATTGGAGAAGACATGGACCTCGTTGATATGCATCATAATCAACCAAAAAAGCGATTTTGTATTTTTTGTTAGTTACGTGGTTTTGCATTTCAGCTACCGATATACTCGTATAAACACGAAAACTTTTTTGTGTATTTTTAGTCGATAGGCATAACATCTAAACTAATTACTGCAAACACAGTGTTTAATACAGCCAACATTAACCACAAAAAAGTTACTCCTATCAACATAGTGGATATCGATACAAAAGAACTAATTTAATTCATCAAAAATGGTTTAAAAATTAAAGAATTCAAGATTAAAGAATTTAGAAACAAAAAATCCTTATTTATGAATTCGCTAAACGATTTTTGAAAAGTTAAAACCTACCTAGAAAACACAAACTAGCTTCTTTACATTCACTCCAAAAGGTATAAAAACCAAAACATACCTACTAAAAGGTCTTGATGTAAATACATCGCCCGATGATATGTTAAAACAACTTAATGAATTTAATTATGATGACATACAATTCAATAAAGTAAGTCAATTCTCAACAAGAAATTCAACTTTAAAAGGCTATATATAGTCTTCCAATGTTTTTGGTTCAAGTAACACCAGAAAGCAACGTGAGTTAACTAAGAAGTATTAAAGCACTATTCTACCGTTGTGTAAAGTGGGAACAAATAAGACGTCCGGAAATTCCTCAATGCAGAAATTGTCAAGGATTCTTCCACAGCCCAGCAAACTGCTTTATGCCAAATAGGTGTGTAAAATGCGACAAAACCAACGAAAAAGGGAACTGCGCTACATATATAGTTTCACCTGATGAAAAAGAAAAACTCTTCTGTGTCTTATGCAGCAAATATGGCCACCCAGCATCCTACAAAGGATGTGAGAAATATAAGCAACTTCAACAAAAACTAAAAGCAAAAAAAAATTACAAATAGATTATAAAATTAACAACACAAATTACTCTCCTAATTCCGGAAAAACATTTGCCAATATAGTAAAAGGCAATTATAATCTAAATGTAGATTCAAATAACTTAAATAATGAAAATAATAATTCCTTTTTCTTAGAATTAAAAAATATGATGCTAAATCTAAACTCTCAACTTGTAAGCCTACAAAAACAATTACAGATCCAAACATCTCGTATAGATACGATATTTTCCATGGTAAATGTGTAATGATGGATATTAATCAGACAAGCCCTCTATTAATTAAGAAATCTTACAATATATCATATTAATGTAAATTCTCGAATATTGATTAGTAGAAGATACGAACTTCAATGCTTTTTAAATAAATATAACCCTGGTATTGTTCTTTTGAATGAAACAAAGCTTAATGCAAAACAAAAAATTCAGTTCACTTACTATGATACAATTAGAAAAGATAGGTATGGTGCAAAAAGAGGAGGAGGAAAAGCTATATTAAAAAAAAAATCATGTGAGTCCGATCACAAGGGAGATGTGTAAACATATAATAATTAAAGAAAACATCAACATCATATTTTCCAGTGCATAAAAAATAAGTCGATTATGCTGTTTTCTGAAATTCAATTGATGTTTTCTGAAATACAATTAATGTTTTCAGCAATTCAAATGATGTTTTCTGAAATACAATTGATGTTTTCTGAAATTCTATTGATGTTTTCTGAAATTCAATTGATGTTTTCTGAAATACAATTAATGTTCTCAGCAATTCAAATAATGCTTTTTGAAATTCAATTGATGTTTTCTGAAATTCTAATTATGTGTTCTGAAATTCAAATGATGTTTTCTGAAATACAATTGATGTTTTCTGAAATACAATTGATGTTTTCTGAAATTCTATTGATGTTTTCTGAAATTCAATTGATGTTTTCTGAAACTCGAATGATATTTACTGAAATTATATTGATGTTTTTTGAAATTCTATTTATATTTTCTAAAATTCAATTGATGTTTTCTGAAATAAAATTGATGTTTTCTGAAATTCAATTGATGTTTTCTGAAATTCTATTGATGTTTTCTGAAATTCAAATGATGTTTTCTGAAACTCGAATGATGTTTTCTGAAATTATATTGATGTTTTCTGAAATCCTATTTATATTTTCTGAAATTCAATTGATGTTTTCTGAAATACAATTGATGTTTTCTGAAATTCTATTTATGTTTTCTGAAATTCAAATGATGTTTTCTGTAATACAATTGATGTTTTCTGAAATACAATTGATGTTTTCTGAAATTATATTGATGTTTTCTGAAATTCAATTGATGTTTTCTGAAATACAGTTTATGTTTTCTGAAATTCTATTTATGTTTTCTGAAATACAATTGATGTTTTCTGAAATTCTATTTATGTTTTCTGAAATTCAAATGATGTTTTCTGAAATTCTATTTATGTTTTCTGAAATTCAAATGATGTTTTCTGAAATTCAAATGATGTTTTCTGAAATACAATTGATGTTTTCTGAAATTCAATTGATGTTTTCTGAAATACAATTGATGTTTTCTGAAATTCTATTTATGTTTTCTGAAATTCAAATGATGTTTTCTGAAATTCTATTTATGTTTTCTGAAATTCAAATGATGTTTTCTGAAATTCAAATGATGTTTTCTGAAATACAATTGATGTTTTCTGAAATTATATTGATGGTTTCTGAAATACAATTGATGTTTTCTGAAATTATATTGATGTTTTCTGAAATTCTATTGATGGTTTCTGAAATACAGTTGATGTTTTCTGAAATTATATTGATGTTTTCTGAAATTTTATTTATATTTTCTGAAATTCAAATGATGTTTTCTGAAATTATATTGATGGTTCCTGAAATTCTATTTATGTTTTCTGAAATTCAAATAATGTTTTCTGAAATTATATTGATGGCTTCTGAAATAGAATTGATGTTTTCTGAAATTCTATTGATGCTTTCTGAAATTCAATTGATGTTTTCTGAAACTCGAATGATGTTTTCTGAAATAATATTGATGTTTTCTGAAATTCTATTTATGTTTTCTGAAATTCAAATGATGTTTTCTGAAATTATATCGATGGTTTCTGAAATACAATTGATGTTTACTGAAATTATGTTGATGTTTTCTGAAATTCTATTTATGTTTTCTGAAATTCAAATGACGTTTTCTGAAATTATATTGATGTTTTCTGAAATTCTATTTATGTTTTCTGAAATTCAATGATGTTTTCTGAAATTATATTGATGTTTTCTGATATTCTATTTATGTTTTCTGAAATTCAAATGATGTTTTCTGAAATTATATTGATGGTTTCTGAAATACAATTGATGTTTTTTGAAAGACAATTGGAAAATGTTTAGAAAAGAACATATCATAATTTTTTCACCAATACAATCATAAGTCACACAGCGTTATCTGCTTCAGCTCACACCGATATGAGTTTCGCTGTTTTTGTGATTGTATTGTGAAATAGAAATTTACCCCCCTGTGCGTATAGATGTTTACACATCAAAAAAATATTTAAAATTTAAAGAAATAAGTCATATAAATTATACAATGCAATTTTTAGAAACTTGTATTATTAAGATATCAACTGTTGAAAATGAGTCACTATATATTATTTCGGCTTATTGCCCATCCGGAAATAATTATTCAGTTTTTATTTCTGAAATACAAAAACTTTTTGAATCAATTAATCTTCAAAATATTAATAATTATTATATTTTAGCTGGAGACTCAAACGCTAAACATACGGACTGGGGAAACGCATTAAACAACCCTAAAGGCAATAACCTAAATAAATGGTTAATAGATAGTGGAATAGAATTCAGATGTAGACTATATGCCTCTACATTACCATCTTATCCTCGGACAGGATCATATCTAGATCTTTGCATCGCGGATTGAAGAATAAATATTTTTACAGAAAAAAATTCTATTAATGGCTTAACAACCTTAGATTATGATAGCGATCACAACGCCATAAAGATAATTGCTACATTTGATAATGAACAGCAACATATAACATGTTTAAAAGAAACAATAGAATGAAAACACAATTACAAAACAACAAATTGGAAAAAGTTTAAAAGAAAATCGAAAGAAAAGTCGCAAACGCAATTCAAATACCAAACGATAGGAATCTCACAAACAGTGACTATGATTCATTTTACAAAATAAATAGTCCCATTATAAATAAATTACATTCTGAAAAAAATTAAATTCTCGCAGTTATTAAAAGATACCATCGTTTAGAACATACTTTATCCGAAACTTTACTCAATCTATGCAAGGTTAAATTAAAATTAATTAAGAAACTCATTTATGAGAATATTAAAGTAGCTATGAACAAACACATTCAAGAAAAATTGACTAAATAGACCCAAAAGATTCTAAAAACATGTTTGGAGAAATCAAAAAAAAATTCAAAATATTTAAACCCTTAGTACTTCATAACATAAAAATCCCGAAAAATTCAGAAATTTTGTTACATAACGTTGGCATAGAAACACAAACATTAGAAAGGGATAACTCTGAAAATATCATAGTTAGTGACCAAGAACAAATGCTTGATACTATCGGCTCTTATTTGGAATCTATTCACAATGTGTTGGTGGCTGGCTACCTTGAAGATAATATATTTTTTGATGTGGCATCTGGAATATAGTGATAACCTTAAAAGCTATTAATGTTAGTATGTAGTACAGAAACGAATGGGTAATATAGGACCATTTGGCGTAGCACCTCTCATGCAAAGTAAATTTTAAATTTCATTTATCTGGAGTTCTAAGATTGCGAGAGTCTTGCAATTTCGTAAAAATCCAAAAGTTAATAATATTCTAGCAACCTTATACATCAAGAAACGACACAGTGTCATTAACGGTATCATATTTTGTAAAACTTATTCTATTTTATTAAATTTATAATGTTTTGAAAAATATGTAAGAGAATTAAAATCGAAGGAAGTTATTTCAAAAGTTTGGGATTTTAAACATGGTTTTTATAAGTAAATGCAAACATATGTATTTATTTTCTAGAAGCTTTTATATTGAGAACAAAAGGAATGTCCTTTCTTTTGCTAGTCGACTTAATGTACAACATCAATTTGAAAATTGTAGAAGAATTAAGTCCAGCTGAGAGGTGTGAAACGGAAATTTATTAAATTATACTTTTAGTATAAGTCAACTTTAGTAATTGACGCTAAAAAAGTAACGCTTGGTAACGAGTTTTAATATGTGTGTAATTTCAGTTTTCAAGATTACTTATAAATTATTTGTAAATCATTTGTTTTTGCAATAAAAGTAACAAAAATGCAAGTAGTAGTCGTTTTTTATAATTTTATTATATTTGTTCTGTACAACGATATCAGAACGATGTCATATTTTGTTGCAATAACGATAAAAAAAAAACGACAATAATACTATAATATTATTATCTTATCGCGCTATTAAATTTTTTAATATTTTCAAAAAATAACGAACAATATCGAATGTACCATTTGATCTTGCAACCCTATCATTTTCATATCAATACAATATTATTTTCTTTCAATATTATCATCGAATTGATATTGTTAGAATTGAATATGGTAATATTTAGATATATTAAAAGTCCAAAAGTGTTAAAAGAAAAATACCGACTTATAAAAATTATGATAATTTAGTTGAAATCAGAAAAAAAAAAAACTATTATTATAGTGTGATAGATGCATTCAAAGGATATTATATACGAGAAAGTTAACATTCAAAAAAAAAATTGAGAGCAGTCCGTATACGGGTATAAATAATACATTCAAGTATAAATACTTATTATCTGACTACATGGGTCAAACCAAACGATTTTGGATAAGAAGTTACTTTATCGATTCCTAGTTATTTCAAAATAATTCTGAAGTATCTACGAAAAATTAAAATTACAGAATTTTAAGTACAACGTTCACCATTTTAAACTAAATTATATACAGTTACCATTATAAACATCGCAGAAAAAGTATTAACATTCACACCTTTGAGCAAGTAGTAGTTTTAAATTGGTCGAATCAGCACTAGGTTATCATATCGCTATAAATTTAGCCATTTCTCATAATTTTTTGAAAATTCTATAGATATAGAATACAACAGCATTCAAAATAAATAAAATTTTTAAATGATGTTATTCAAAAGTACTAATATTTTTTAAAATAGAAATGATTTTATTGGAATGGAAAAGAAGTTCTTAATGACTATTTGGAAGCGCTTACAGATATTTCATTTTAATAACATTCCATTGACATTTTTATAATATGCTTAAAATAAGTTTCTATAGTTAAAACTTCGTATGTAAAATAAAAAGTAGTTGAGTTTCATGTACTACTATCTATTTATCTCGTTGATTACATAAGTTTTATTTGAATCTTTAAAAAAAATTTTACTAAGTGTAGTGTATGAGTATATTATGTTTTGCTCATGTTCATACATATGTATCTGGATAACATCATATTATATATATATATTATTCCAACGAAGTAGTTGTAGGAAAGTGGTATGCGAAATACAATGTAATGATGTTGATAATGGCATTGTGGTAGTTTAATTGCAATGGTTGCGTTGTTACAAACAGAAAAGCAATTGGTTGGAATTCGGTTACTTGTAGAGTATTTATATTATATAATAAGAATTTTTATTTTAATTCTCAACTATTTTAAAATGCAACATATTTTCTTCACTAACAACCTTATAAACCTAATTCGCTTAAGTTAAATTTACCAATCAAATTAAATTAACTAATTTAATTGATGCAACTAAACTAAAAGCAGTATAAAATGATACGGTACTAAATATTGGGGATTGCAACAACTAATTATATTAGAACAACATATTTTAAGAAGAAAATATAAAATCAGATATCGTGAAAGATTATTGGTTAATAAAATAAAAGTAATTTATATTTGTAATTATTTTTCGGTTGTAACAAAAGAACTGCAAACTTTTTAAATGTTTTGGTATTTATGGCCAAAAGAAAAATCATTTCTGATGTAAATATCAAATGTTATAGTGAAATATTTAGCCCGACTTTAAAGTTTATTTATTTATTTTATTTTTTTTTTTATTTTTTTATTTTTATTTTTATTGATGTGTAAACATCTATGAGCTCAGGTGAGGTAAAATCCAATTTCACAATACAATCACAAAAACAGCGTAAGGGAAAATAGGTGTAAGGGATATGTAAGTGTATTGGTGTATTTAGTGAGTAAAACCGCCGAGTTCGCTGTCTGTTTAGCAAAATCACAAATCTTTTTCGTTAATTTTAAATATGCAAGTGTATATTTGCTATTGACCGCTAGGTGTGCTGTAAGTTAGCATGTTCACAAGCTTAGAAAGTTATTTTTTTTTAAATATTCAAGTATGTATTTGCTATTGACAGAACTACTTTAAGGACATTTAAAATTTTATTAACAAACCAAAAGCTTAATTTAACGCTCAAGTATGTAAAAATCTATTTCACAATACGATCAGAAAAACAAAGTAAGATAAAAACGTTGTGAGGTATGAGGTGTGAGTGTATTGGTGCAACTATTATGATATTTTCTTCATTTCTGACTTTGTTTCACTCTATTATCTGCACTTAAAACATGCAAAAACTTCTTAATTTCATATCTTCTTTATAATTTTATTAAAAGCGCTTAAATTTCTTGAAGAAAAAAGAAAAATAAACCTTTCTCGTAAACTTTTCCTCTTTCCACGTATTTTTTACTTTTCTATTTGCTTACTTCCATAGATTTATTGTCGTCTTCATTTTACTTGACATTTAACACAAACAGATTTGAAGTTCCATTATCTATTGTGAATAGCTGCCTGATACAATAAAAAGCTAAGAAAAAAAGAAAACTTTGAAGAAGTCAAAAATAAACTTTTTTTTTTAATTACTACACCTTTTCAATTGTATTTCAGAAAACATCAATTGAATTTCAGAAAGTATCAATTGTGTTTCAGAAAACATCAATTGATTTTCTGAAAATATCAATTGTATTTCAGAAAGTATGAATTGTATTTCAGAAAACATCAATTGATTTTCAGAAAGTATCAATTGAATTTCAGAAAACATCAATTGAATTTCAGAAAGTATCAATTGTGTTTCAGAAAACATTAATTGATTATCAGAAAATATCAATTGCATTTCAGAAAGTATCAATTTTATTTCAGAAAACATCAATTGATTTTCAGAAAGTATCAATTGAAGTTCAGAAAACATCAATTGGTTTTCAGAAATAATTAATTGTATTTCAGAAATCATCAATTGATTTTCAGAAAGTATCATTTGTATTTAAAAAAATATCAATTGAATTTCAGAAAATATCAAATGTATTTCCGAAATTATCAAATGTATTTCAACTATTATCAAATGTATTTCAGAAAATATCAACTGTATTTCAGAAAATATCAAATGTATTTCAGAAATTATCAAATGTATTTCAGAAACCATGAAATGTATTTCAGAAAATTTTAAATGTACTTCAGAAAACATCAAATGTATTTCAGAAAATATCAAATGTATTTCAGAAAACATCAAATGTATTTCAGAAAACATCAAATGTATTTCCGAAATTATCAAATGTATTTCAACTATTATCAAATGTATTTCAGAAAATATCAACTGTATTTCAGAAAATATCAAATGTATTTCAGAAATTATCAAATGTATTTCAGAAACCATGAAATGTATTTCAGAAAATTTTAAATGTACTTCAGAAAACATCAAATGTACTTCAGAAAATATCAACTGTATTTCAGAAAATATCAAATGTATTTCAGAAAACATCAAATGTAACGGGTGATTTTTTAAGAGCTTGATAACTTTTTTTTAAAAAAAAACGCATAAAATTTGCAAAATCTCATCGGTTCTTTATTTGAAACGTTAGATTGGTCCATGACATTTACTTTTTGAAGATAATTTCATTTAAATGTTGACCGCGGCTGCGTCTTAGGTGGTCCATTCGGAAAGTCCAATTTTGGGCAACTTTTTCGAGCATTTCGGCCGGAATAGCCCGAATTTCTTCGGAAATGTTGTCTTCCAAAGCTGGAATAGTTGCTGGCTTATTTCTGTAGACTTTAGACTTGACGTAGCCCCACAAAAAATAGTCTAAAGGCGTCAAATCGCATGATCTTGGTGGCCAACTTACCGGTCCATTTCTTGAGATGAATTGTTCTCCGAAGTTTTCCCTCAAAATGGCCATAGAATCGCGAGCTGTGTGGCATGTAGTGCCATCTTGTTGAAACCACATGTCAACCAAGTTCAGTTCTTCCATTTTTGGCAACAAAAAGTTTGTTAGCATCGAACGATAGCGATCGCCATTCACCGTAACGTTGCGTCCAACAGCATCTTTGAAAAAATACGGTCCAATGATTCCACCAGCGTACAAACCACACCAAACAGTGCATTTTTCGGGATGCATGGGCAGTTCTTGAACGGCTTCTGGTTGCTCTTCACTCCAAATACGGCAATTTTGCTTATTTACGAAGCCATTCAACCAGAAATGAGCCTCATCGCTGAACAAAATTTGTCGATAAAAAAGCGGATTTTCTGCCAACTTTTCTAGGGCCCATTCACTGAAAATTAGACGTTGTGGCAGATCGTTCGGCTTCAGTTCTTGCACGAGCTGTATTTTATACGGTTTTACACCAAGATCTTTGCGTAAAATCTTCCATGTGGTCGAATAACACAAACCCAATTGCTGCGAACGGCGACGAATCGACATTTCACGGTCTTCAGTAACACTCTCAGAAACAGACGCAATATTCTCTTCTGTACGCACTGTACGCATTCGTGTGGTTGGTTTAATGTCCAATAAAGTAAACTGAGTGCGAAACTTGGTCACAATCGCATTAATTGTTTGCTCACTTGGTCGATTATGTAGACCATAAATCGGACGTAAAGCGCGAAACACATTTCGAACCGAACACTGCTTTTGGTAATAAAATTCAATGATTTGCAAGCGTTGCTCGTTAGTAAGTCTATTCATGATGAAATGTCAAAGCATACTGAGCATCTTTCTCTTTGACACCATGTCTGAAATCCCACGTGATCTGTCAAATACTAATGCATGAAAATCCTAACCTCAAAAAAATCACCCGTTATTTCAGAAAACATAAAATGTATTTCAGAAAACATCAAATGTATTTCAGAAAACATAAAATGTGTTTCTGAAATTATCAAATGTATTTCAGAAAATATCGAATGTATTTCAGAAAACATCAAATGTATTTCAGAAATTATAAAATTTACTTCAGAAAATATGAATTGAATTTCAGAAAATATCAATTGAGTATCAGAAAAATAGGAATAACGCTATATAAAAACATATTTTTTTAAGTATTACACTGGGTTTGTAATATTTCTTGAAAACTACATATCGCCACCTAGAATGCAAAACGCCGTAACTAAAATTTTTATTTTTTACAGGAGAAGCAAAAAACATCATAAAACAAAAACTAACTTAAACTTTATACCCAAATTTTAGATTCAAGCTGAAAAATAAAGATGGATTTTTATTTACGAAAACAAATTTATGGTAAAATAGTAGTTTTTAAGTAAAGTTAATTTTGAACTTTTTGCTAGTTACGGCTTTTTGCATTTTAGGTGACGATATAAACGTGTTTTTTTTTCAAAATGATGACTTCAAAATCGGTAAAAATTCTATCCTGGTGTTTATATTGTAGCTGATTAACAAATGAAGTCCTCATAATCTTTCGATTAAAAGGCAGCCCTTGATTGTTAATTTTCCAGGGCATAACAAATAAGTCCAAATATTGCTAAATATTTTCTGCGACTCCAAAACACTAATAGAAAAAATAATAGATATTTCAGTAGATATATTCTGAAATTCAATTGATATTTTCTGAAATACATGTGATAATTTCCGAAATACATTTGATGTTTTCTGAAATATATTTGATACTTTCTGAAATACATTTGATGTTTTCTGAAATACTTTTGATACTTTCTAGAATTCAATTAATGTTTTCTGAAATATAGTTAAGTATTTCTGAAAATCAATTAATATTTTCTGAAATACTATTGATACTTTCTGAAATTCAATTGATGTTTGCTGAAATACAATTAATACTTTCTGAAAATCAATTGATACTTTCTGAAATACAATTGGAAAAGGTGTAGATGTTTACACGTCTCCCCTGTGATCGAACTCACACTGATTTTTTTTTACCTTTATTTGTTCTTTCCATACATTTACATCTTTTAAATTATGGTATGGGAAATTTTAAAGAAAGATACATGTACAGTAGGGTGGCCCTTCATTATATGGAGAAAAAAAGTGTTCAAACTCTCGGTATCACCCCCTAGAAATATGCGAACAGCAAAAAACTGCGAAATATAAAGTTTTGGGTCAATCAAAAAAAAAAAAAAAAAGAATTACAGGTGCATCAACGCGACTAAAAATTTCAGTGTGTTACATGTGGGAAAATATGACTTTTTTTCAGGTTTTAGGAAAATTTCGTTCTATAGTTTAATTTTTTCGACAAGTTATTATATGAATCGATTTCAGTACTAAATTATCTCTTTAAAAAGCTATATGATCACAAAATCGAATAAAAACTCGCGAGAAATAAGCAGATAATTGCACTAAAGATATATCACAATGGATTATTTTGATCCCAGGAGCACTGAGGGGTTAAATAAATAAAAATTAACCGAATTATTTTTCTTAAATTCTGAATAGTGGTTTCATCGAGTTTAATAGATAAATAAGTTTTCGGTAATTTTTATTTAAAAATATCTTAAAATCCAAAGCTGGCCTTGGCAAATAATGGGTTAGTGTTCTCGGATTTATCCCAACTTTTAGGAACGAAAGTTCAATACATTTAGTTATTATATTTTAAGCGTCGCATCTAAAAATTCAACAGCACTTACAAAATAATTGATTTTTTTTGAATAAATTGCCTTTTATTAGTCATATGTTACCCCAATTCCAAAAGGGTTAATGGGGTCATATTATCTTTTTCCGAAACCCTAGGCTATTAAGATAAAATATACTATTTAAAAGTAGAAAACTGATTAATTTTTGATACAAAGTATTTAGAAAGAGTATATTTACAGAATATTTTACAAAAATCCCATTTTTTCGAAATCCGCAAAAATAAAAGCCTTGTCAAAAAAATTCTGGCAGAGGAATTTACCTAAAAATTCACACAGTTAATCTCTCACATACATATAACAATACGTTATAGAGCCAGGTTAATTTTTTAAAATTTTGTTTAAGAAAATTTTTCAAAGCTTGAAAAAGGAGTTTTCAAAATTTTATCAAAAAAATTTTCCACTTTCGGTCTTAAGGCGCAACAGGTTAATAAGGTGGTAATAAAACATACTTCATATCTGAGTACTTATAGGTATAGAAACTAAAGAAAAATATTGGCTTTAATTAATTTCTTAAAGTTGAAAAAAATGCTATCAAATTTCATGACCTAGTTTTTTTTTGGCACAAAAGAGGTCTGGTGCATTTGCTATTTCTTGGCGAGTTTTTATTCAATTTAGAAGTTATATAGCTTTTTAGAGAGATAATTTAGTACTGAAATCGACTCGAAAAAATTAAACTATAGAACGAAATTTTCGTAATATCTGAAAAAAGTGAAAAACTAGCTGTTATTTTGTTTTTAAACTGTATTGCGTTGTTGATTTTCTGTGTTTGATTTAATAGTTCCAGAGATAAACGGCATTAAAGTAGAACTGCAATTCAGAAATTTTATTACGATATCTTATCGGTACAAGCTTTCTCCCTCTATTGCATCTTAAAAAGGTATGGTTCCTTCTGATATATGATTTTGTGTAATAAGACTGGCACCTTTAATTTTAAAATATTATCAAATGACATTCCATATATTCTTGTTGAAAACAAAGTAATACGATCAAGTCTCTTTAATCCATACTTTATGATACTATTGAAGGCCACAGTTAGTTTTCTCTTACTAGTTGAGTCACATAGGTAAAAAATTTCACACCCGTATAATAAAACCGGCATTAGATATGATTCTGCAAGAATTACATTCAATGGAGTGCAAGATTGAGTCGCCCAAAGCGTTCTAAACATACCATACGTTCTTCCTACTACAACGTTTACATGATTGTTCCAAATAAGTGTGTCATTAAAAACAACACCCAGGTTATTTGATGCGGACATAATTGCAATCCTCTGTCATTTTGAGAAAAAAAAATACAAAATTGTGTACGAAAATTTCTTTATATAAAAACACTTAAATATATAAAGTGGATTAAAGCAGACTCTGCGCTTACGTAAGTTCCTTATCATGTGGTCATCCTTTTTATACCCTATACCATCTTTAATTATACCGATCGACTCAGAATCCCTTTCTGAGTGGAATTAGCGATGTCCGTCCGTCCGTTTGTGTGTCCATGTAAACCTTGTTATCAAACTACAGGTCGCAAATATGAATATATTTTGATGATATTTGGCTTCTATCAGTCATGGCATGAACGCTATTGAAATTGGTGAAAATCGGTTCATGAAAAACCGCATAAGAGGAAAGGCCCGGTTCAGTGTTTGAACTGCCAGGAGTTCGGGCATACAAGGGCATACTGTAAGCTTCCACCAGGATGTGTTGCGTGTGGTGAGCTGCACAATACCAGTGAGTGTGACAAGGTAATAATATGTAGCAATTGCGGTAAAAATCACACAGCTAACTACCGGGGGTGCCCAGTTTATTCGACCACTTATAGCGAAATGAAAGTTAAAAGATATGTCTCACCCGTACATGTAACTACTAACACGCAATCATACGCTACCTAGCGGCCTTCCAAAACCAACCACAGAATCCAGTTCATTCGCAGCAAATTAAATCATACTCAAATGTACTATGCTCTAAAAGTCAGCCTCCCAATATTTTAAATCAATGCAACGATCCGTCGAATCAGAGCCCAAGTAAATTGGAAATAACCCTCGACCGACTTGTTCAAACAATAAATAATTTTACTAATGCTATGAATAGTATTATGCAGGAGATGATGAAGATGCAATCTATGATATTGCAAGCTTTGTTAAATAAACGATGAACTCTTTAAAAATATGTTGCTGGAACGCAAACGGCTTAAGTCAAAATAAAGAAGAACTCGCATATTTCCTAAAAGACAAGCAAATCGATATAGTGCTTGTCTCTGAAACTCATTTGACTTCTAGGTGTCAATTCTCATTGTGTGGATATATTTTGTATGATACAAAAGATCCAAGAGAAAGAGCATGTGGTGGCTCATTCTTATTAAATCTGGACTGAGGCATCATCTAATGTGTGATTAGTGTGAAGATTACCTTGAAGCTACTAAAATCTGCTTGAGGAATTTGATAACAATTTGGTTATCTCATCAATATATTCCCCACCAAGATTTTCTGTAACGGAAAGTCAATACGAAAGATTTTTTGAATTACTTGGCTCTCGTTTTATTGATGCTGATTGATCTGGGGGTCACGTTTAATCTCCCCGAAAGGCCGTGTTGTGTTTGGCACGTACCCCTAGTTAAAGTCGAAATTATGAAAAACTGTTCAAGTTACTTGAAAAAAACTAGAAACTCACCCGAATCTCTTAGCACGTGACCTTCTCAACAATCGCATCCACCAACGCCTAAGAAGGAGAGAGGTTATCTAAGCCAATGATTATTTATTTATTTGGAATTTATGTAGAAACATTAAATTTTTTCTGGCACTGGCCGGACTTAATAAGTTAAGTATAAGTTCTAAGATTTGAATAATTATTGTTAGTTCACTATGCGAAGATCCAATAAATAAATGCATGAGAAACAAAAAGTTACAGACCAAGCCCCATACAAATGACTCCTATGAAATGGACTTAAATTGCCATAAGATCCACATTATCATGTAGATCTCTGTCAAATAGGGTTTGTGTGTGTTTATTACTCAATCTAATCAGTAGTCCAAAACTAAATCCTATCGGACAATTCTTAATCACAGCTCCATATAAAGCTGCTTCCCGATCTTCACTTAAATCTATCAAAAAACAAAAATATTACACAGATTTTTCTCAAATTTGTTATTTATATATGACCTTACTAAATATGGTTAGGATCGGTCCACCTTTTGACGTAGTCCCCATATATATATAGTATCCGATATGAACTTTTTCATATTCGAAAGCAAAAAAATTAATAATAATACCACTCAAATTTGGTGCATTCTTATTTTCTATATCCAATTAGTTGGGCCTTAGAGATAGGGTCTGTAAACGCATGGTACAGGGTATCTTATGGTTGATCTAAACCGACTATAATTTTCTTACTTGTTTATTGTTGTTATTTTTATTTGTAGCAAGTATTTAAAGCAAGGTTACTTCACATTCTCTACGAAAACAGCTTCTACAATTTTGTTTGCATTCTCTAAGTTGTACCAGTTAAGTTTCATTGTAAAGGAATATTAGTGCAAAAATTAGCAAATATACAATTTTTTTATTTAATAAGATTATTATTCTGTGTAAACAATTAATGCTTGCAATTAAAAGAGAAATTGAAGGATGTTCGCCTCATTCGACCCAACGAAAGCAACAATTTTTTTAAAAACACTCTCATCCATACCTGCCATGGTTTGTGCGAAAGTATAGACCGTGTTTTCCTCGATGAAGATGAAATCAAAAAAATACCTCAGGACTTTAAAGATCCAATCTTAAATGCTTTCTACTTTAAAAGAAGCCTGTCCAGGCTGCAGGGAAAGACGCTTACAAGTTAGCACCCAAGAATATCGGTGAATATAAAAAGAAAATTGGCTTCTCGTCTTTTTCTTGCGTTTAAGTGAAGAGAGTGAAATAAACAAAAATGGAAGGAAACGTTAAAAAACGAAATCGAAAACAACAAAAAAAAAAAATTAACGCACAAGAATTACGCGAACACACCATAAATTTGAACTGATTTACCAGCATATTTTTTTTTTCTGAATTTCCTAAATTTTCAAAATCCTCAAAGCTTTATCTAAGAGATTCATAAATAAGTATATTAAAACTAGTTGATTGTGTGGCGCCTAGGCGCCCGTTTAAAAATTATGAATAAAACAGTTTAAATTTAAATACACGAAAAATTTATAATAAATTAAATTCCTTTTAATATAGTAGTAAATTGAAAATTATATTGTTACATATGTATGTACATATGAAAAAAGATTGTGTTTGTAGAAATTGTATACATAAGTATCAAAACAGATAAGAAATATTTGGCAAAAAAGTTTTTCAATTTATAATCTCTTGAAAAACTATATTTCGTGTGAAATATCGTTGGTCATTTAATAGTTTTCCTTGCTGTGGGTTCGATTGAATACGTATCTTAACTTGGCTTGCAACTTTTGATCGTGACAAAGCCACATACAGTTGACCGTGTGAAAATACCGCGGTCTCCAAATTAATGCCAACGTAATCAAATGACTGGCCTTTACCCTTGTTTATGGTAATTGCGTATACAGGAATTACTGGAAACTGGCGGCGTTTTAATATGAAAGGTAATGTGGTGTCGGTTGGGGCGAGATCAATCCTAGGAATTAGTACCGTATCATTTTGGTAAGCGTTACAGAATCAGTAAGTCATTCAGTCAGTCAGTGAGTCAGGGATCAGCGTAAATATATTTAAGATATTATCCGGGCTTCACACGTTATATTTTTGGCTTTCAGGTTGTAATGCACTCATACTCATTGGATGTGTGATAAATTTGACTTGAACATGGGATGGCCGGGTAAAGTGAGGAGATTGGAGATTCCCAAAATTATTAAAATTTAATACAATGGAGTTCGCTTATAACGAACCCTGGTTGTAATAAATTTTTGTTTATAACGAAGAATTTCTTCGGTCCCAAGAGTTTTAATCACATTTTTCATACAAATTGCTTCTCGTATAGCGAACAGTGGTTATATCAAGTTTTTGACTTTAACACACAATTTTTTGTTCCATTTCAGAATTTTCCTATCTTAATATATAAAAACGTTGGTGCGTATGTTGGTACTCTAATAACTGTTGAACCACTAATGCTAGCGACTTCGTATTCATACCATATGTTCCTTTGGTTCTCCGATTTGCATAACTTTTTTTTGTACCTGATAGGTGGCGCTGGGGTCGAGATTGTCCCAAAAAGTTTGTTTACGGTCCAATTTAGCTCAAATTCGCAACATATATTATGTACATAAAACTAAAGTTGCTGACAAAGTTTTTCACCTGTAGGTGGCGCTGGTGTTAAAATATTCAAGAAAACGTCATATTCATAATATTATTAAATGCAATGTATTTAAGGCACAGTATTAAAATTTAGATGCAATATAAAATCCAGATGTTTTCTTCGGGCCAGCAAGGCGGACCGGACTCAGCTAGTATAATATATATTAAAAAAAATTAGTTTTAATTTAATTTAATTTTATTTTAATTTAATTTTAAAAAAGGTCCTTTTATGTATATTTCTGTAAGAGTTTGCCAGTAGCCAACCTTTGCTTTGTACTTTCTGCTTCTATACATAAGGAGTTTTTAATATTATGTGATTTTAAAAAAATATTTTATTTTGATAGAAACTCGGTAATTTTAGTCTTATTAAGGCAAACTATTAATATGTATCTTTTTAATAATTTAATTTATGTTTTATAACTTTTTAAAATGCATCAAAATAAATAAACTTATGCAACTAAAAAACCTTTAAACCTTTCGGACAAAGCAAAAAAATACTACGGTTATAACGAACTTAGTCTAACTAATTTGGCTGGACCCGCCGAGATCGTTATAACCGAACTCCATTTTACTGTAGAAAAAATAGAATAGCATAGAAAAAAAAAACGTTTTAGAGCAAGGTTCCTAAAAGTTTCTTAAGGGAGGGTAAGGTTTTAAAAGTTAAAAAAAGTCGTATTTTCAAAAATTTTTTTTGAGGATATGTTATAGCATAACATTTGAAGAATCTTTGAAAAAATTTTCAATTAAAAATTTTAATAAATAAGTCCGTGACAGGGAATCTCCGGAGGCATTGTTGTTTTGCGGTGAACATCATAACTCGTTACCGGATCATGTGAAATAAAAAAATCGAAATGCGCTTCAAAGATGACATGTTTCCTGAGGTAGTGACGAAGAGTTTCTTACAATTTTTTTTTGCAGCATTTTGAAGTGAAAAACGATTTTTGCTATACAATTTCGGGAATTTGTTGTTAAAAAATGGGGAAGAGAATGGAATTAAAAAAAAAACTCTTCGTGGTTACCTGATGATTTATATTTATATAGTGTCTAAAATTTCAAAAGAATCGGTCAAGTAGATTTTGAGTTATGATGTTCACGGACTTCGAACATTTATTTGCGAGAAAATTGGTTTAAAGTTTTTTAAAAACTGATTTATATACCGTATGAGGCCGGTCGCTGGAAACGCTGTATCTTCTTAAGTTTCGCTCTGATTTACTTAAAATCTTGAAACAACACGCTCGACATGTTGTGCATTCAGAAAGAGAAATGCAAAAAAAGGTTTTATAACCTACCACGCCTTAAGGAAGTGCAAACACTAATACACGTACACAAAAGAGAAAAAAATATTTCATATTTCATCATACATGTAAACTGAAAAAAGAGAACTACATTTTTCGCAAAGTTATCTATAAATCCAAAAAAATCTTATATACATATATTTACGCTGATCCCTGACTCACTGACTGACTGACTGATTCTGTAACGCTGAAATAATACACACACATAGCACTCCCTACAAAGCTATGTGAAATACACAAACAAAATTTAATCTTTCTCATTTTATACAAGCTCACACACAATTTTCTCTCTTCTTTGTTACCGACCAGTGCGGCTAATAAAATCTTCTGAAAATCTACAATTTTGGAAACTAAATCCAAAATTGTCATTTTTAAAACAAGAAATTGTCAAGAAAATTTTACCGCTTATAAAACTCGAAAAAATATTACAAAAGGAAGCAATAAAATTTATTTATATCATTCATATTACGAATATTATTACAGCATTGGGTATTTCTATATATAAAAATGTATTAGTGATGAAATTTCAACGAAAAAAATTGAACACAGTAATCAACTAAATAATTTTATTGATATGTATCTATAACTGAAACATATAATATAGGTTTAAAGTATCGACGTAATTAAAATTTAAATCTTAAATGGAGATGCTATTCAAGGTGTTTCCGTTTTGAGACGACTTGACCCAGAATTAAATCTATACATATTTTGTAATTTACATTTACACTGAACTAAAACTATCATTTTTCGATTAACAACCCATTAATTATTAACCCTTGAAATCTTAATCATCATTCTAACAAATTTAACAAATCATTTTAACAAATTTAACAAATCATTTTAACAAATTGAAAAATCGTCGAAATTAAAATAAGTTGTCAAAATTAGCGGCACTGCTAACGACAATAGCACTACATATGAAGATTTCGTGTTACATATGGAATAAGATGAACGCAAAAAATTCATCAAAAAACTAATATCTATTCAAATTCTTCTTTAAATTCCCTTTGTTGGTCAATGAAAAAATTCTGCAAAAAAAAGTAATGAAGGAAACATTTTTATCAAAATTGTTTTGTATTGTTAGGAGTGCTTTCGCTCAGGTTCTCTGATGGCCAGCAAAGAGTGTGCTTTTTTTGATAAATATTTGAAAAAAAAAAGAGATCTTCAATGTGGATTTTGTTGTTGTCTACCGTATGATTTCATATAAAGCTCTGTATTGAAAAGCACTTAAAAAAATAGTGCAATATTAAGTTTAAAATTTAAATTATTCTAACTTTGCATAATTAAATTACATTGTAATTTAAGAAGAGAGGTGGGAAAATAATTATTTTTCATTCATAATATTAATTTTTGCATAATTTGCTTTCAAAAAATGTTGACAACCATAAATTACGTAAATAGGTATATTTAAGATTTTAATTTGAAGAATTTATTGAAAGAATTAAAGGCAATTTGGAATAATAAGTTTTTTTCTGAAATAAAACTAATACGCTCTGATTTTTTATTTTTTGGATTTATAGATAACTTTTCAAAAAATTTAGTTCTCTTTTTCAGTTTACATGTATGATGAACTATGAAATATTTTTTTCTCTTTTGTGTAGGTGTATTGGTGTTTGCACTTCCTTAAGGGGTGGTAGGTTATAGAACCTTTTTTTGCATTTCTCTTTCTGAATGCACAACATGTCGAGCGTGTTGTGTCAAAATTTGAAGTAAATCAGAGCAAAACTTAAAACGATACAGTGTTTCCAGCGACCGGCCTCATACGTTATATAAATCAGTTTTTAGAAAACTTTAAACCGATTTTCTCGCAAATAAATGTTCGAAGTCCGTGAACATCATAACTCAAAATCTACCTGACCGATTCCTTTGAAATTTTAGACACTATATCTACACATAAATCATCAGGTAACCACGGAGAGTTTTTTTTAATTCCATTTTCTTCCCCATTTTTTAACAACAAATTCCCGAAATTGTATAACAAAAATCGTTTTTCACTTCAAAATGCTGCAACAAAAAATTTTAAAAAACTCTTCGTCACTACCTCAGGAAACATGTCGCCTTTGAAATGCATTTCGATTTTTTATTTCACATGATCCGGTAACGAGTTATGATGTTCACCGCAAAAAAACAACGCCTCCGGAGATTCCCTGTCACGGACTTATTTATTAAAATTTTTAATTGAAAATTTTTTCAAAGATTGTTCAAATGTTATAACGTACATATGAAATAAATAAAATAATTATGAAAATACCACTTTTTTTAACTTTTAAACCCCCCCCCCCCTCCACCCTTTAGAAACTTTTAGGAACCTTGCTCTAAAACGTGTTTTTTATGCTATTCTATTTTTTTTTACAGTACAGTGGAGTTTGGTTCTAACGAACTCGGCGGGACCGACCAAATTAGTTAGACTAAGTTCGTTATAACCGTAGTATTTTTTTGCTTTGTCCGAAAGGTTTAAAAACTTTTTTTTAGTTGAAAAAGTTTATTTATTTTGATGCATTTTAAAAAGTTATAAAACATAAATTAAATTATTAAAAAGATACATATTAATAGTTTGCCTTAATAAGACTAAAATTACCGAGTGTCTATCAAAATAAAATATTTTTTTAAAATCATATAATATTAAAAACTCCTTATGTATAGAAGCAGAAAGTACAAAGCAAAGGTTGGCTACTGGCAAACTTTTGCGAAAATATACATAAAAGGACCTTTTACAAAACTTAATTTGAAAATCGAAATTTTTGTTTTGTATTAAAATTAAATTAAATTAAAATTAATTTCTTAAAAATATATATACAGGCATGTCACAAATTTCGATGGAAATCGATTTGATTTCGAAGTTACTATTTCGATCAATATTGTTTTTGCTTTTTCAGTTTTTGTTCGTTTTCATTAAAATCGATTTAAGTTGAAAATTCGTTTTTGGGCGATAGTATGGCAACGCAACGTAAACATAAAACAGATGATTGTTGTAAACAAACAAAAAAATAATAAAAATTGTGAAAATATTTTGTAATTTTATTTAAAAAAAATAAAATGCCCGGCATATCAATAGGTGCGGTAATTAAATCGGAGCAAAATCATAATTATGTTGAAAAACTGCGTCGACGATATTTGATATATCAAATACATTTGTGATATCAAGTCTGCCCAGTAAGAGTCCACAACAACCCGGTCTCCCTTAACAAACCCCCTGGCTATATGTTGATGGCATTCCATGAACTCAATAAATATTCTTTCTTGGTCTGCATTCCGATGTTAAAATAAAAACAAATACTCACATGTTTTCTAATTTATTCTTAATTTTTTTTTGGTTTGTTTTGATTTTTTCTGTCAGAGTTGATTTTTGTAAGAAAACGAATTATTTTGTACGATTAAAAAAAGGTGGCAATACAACGTTAAATCGAAATCGTTAAATCGTTTTCGATTTTGTCATTTGATCATGACTTTCTCTTAATTTGGTAATAAAATAAATTTTAAAGCTATAAGTGTATTTATTTTGCAAAAATATAAAATAAAACTAAATTCTTTATTTGTAATAAGACGTGTTTATTAGTTTTTTGGTGCAAAAGATACTGAAAATTTCAATTCCACTTAGGAAATTGAAAGTGGTTTTATTCCGCAAAAAATTATCGATTTTAATTTTCTAAAGAAGCCAAGTAGGAATTCAATTCCACTTTCGTTACGATTTTGGTTCTGTGAAATGCCTGATAATATAGGAAAATTCTGAAATTGAAAAAAAAATTTTAAATGGTGCTAAGTAGAAAAAATTTTCATATAGAAACAACCTATTCAATTAAAACATAACAATTATCACAATGTTCAACAAATCGCTGATGAAGGCTGAAATGCCAGAAACCGGTCCGATTAAGAATACAGTGCAGTTATGAATTTTTGAAATATATGCTTTCTTCTTCTTTACCACGCACCATTTAAAACAAAATTAAAAATTGCATATTAATTACAGTAGTAATTGCAATATGTCTGAAAAATGACGATAAATCTAACAAAATGAAAAAAAAATTGTTTGTTGAAGTCAAAAGTTTGATATAACCACTTTTCGCTATAAGAGAAGCAATTTGTATGAAAAATGTGATTAAAACTCTTGGGACCGAAGAAATTCTTCGCTATAAAAAAAATTTATTACAACCAGGGTTCGTTATAAGCGCACTTCATTGTATTAAATTTTAATAATTTTGTGAATCTCCAATCTCCTCACTGTACCCGGCCTTCCCACGTTCAAGTCAAATTGATCACACATACAATAGTCAAAAAATTGTTAAGCAACTGTCCCATTGAAAAATTGAAAGAGAGAATTGAAACGTATGATTGTTTAGTAAAAAAGAATAAAAAAGTATGAGTGCATTACAACCTGACAGCCAAAAATTTAACGTGTGAAGGGCGGGTAATATCTTTAATATATTTACGCTGATCCCTCACTCTCTGACTGATTGAGAGACCGACTGATTCTGTAACGCTGACTGAAACGATACGGTTCTAATTCCTAGGATTGACCTCGCCCCAACCGACACCACATTACCTTTGATATTAAAACGCCGCCAGTTTCCAGTAATTCCTGCATACGCAATTACCATAAACAAGGCTCAAGGCCAGTCATTTGATTACGTTGGCATAAATTTGGAGACCGCGGTATTTTCACACGGTCAACTGTATGTGGCTTTGTCACGATCAAAAGTTGCAAGCCAAGTTAAGATACGTATTCAATCGAACCCACATCAAGGAAAACTATTAAATGACCAACGATATTTCACACAAAATATAGTTTTTCAAGAGATTCTAAATTGAAAAACTTTTTTGCCAAATATTTCTTATCTGTTTTGATACTTATGTACATATATAATTTCTACAGACACAATATTTTTTCACATGTACATATGTAACAATATAATTTTCAATTTACTACTATATTAAAAGAAATATAATTTATTATAAATATTTCGTGTATTTAAATTTAAACTGTTTTATTCATAATTTTTAAACGGGCGCCTAGGCGCCACACAATCATCTAGTTAAATATAAGGGCGTATTAGTTTTACTTCAAAAAAACTTATTATTCCAAATCGCCTTTAATTCTTCCATGATAATTTCAATAAATTATTTAAATTAAAATCTTAAAGATATTTACGTAATTATTTACGTAATTTATGTTTGTCAAAATTTTTGAAAGCAAATTGTGCAAAAATTAATATTATGAGTGAAAAAAAAATATTTTCCCACCTCTCTTCTGAAATTACAATGCAAAGTTACAATAATTTAAATTTTAAACTTAATATTGCACTATTTTTTCAAGTGCTTTTCAATACATAGCTTTAAACGAAATCATACGTTGGACAACAACAAAATCCACATTGAAGATCTCTTTTTTCTCAAATATTTATCAAAAAAAGCATACTCTTTGGTAAGTGCTGGCCATCGGAGAACCTGAGCGAAAGCACTCTTAACAATACAAAACAATTTTGAGATGAAAACCAAAACAGATAAACGGAAAAGTTTAGTTTAATAAAAGAAGTATGTATGCATATCGGACGACGTTAAATGAGAAAAATAAAAATGTTTAAAATTTCATTCATTACTTTTTTTTTGCAGAATTTTTTTATTGACCAACAAAGGGAATTTAAAGAAGAATTTGAATAGATATTAATTTTTGTTGATACATTTTTTGCGTCCAACTAATTCCATATGAAACACGAAATCTGCATATGTAGTGCTATTGTCGTTAGCAGTGCTGCCAATTTTGGCAACTTATTGTAATTTCGACGATTTTTCAAATTGTTAAAATAATTTGTTAAATTTATTAAGATTGAAGATTTAAAATTTTCAGTAGTATAAAAATTACGATGTCAAGGGTTAACAATTAATGGGTTGTTTATCGAAAATTGATAGTTTTTGTTCAGTGTAAATGTAAATTACAAAATATGTATAGATTTAATTCTGGGTCAAGTCGTTTCAAAACGGAAATACCTTGAATAGCATCTCCATTTAAGATTTAAGTTTTAATTACGTCGATACTTTAAACCTATATTATATGTTTCAGCTATAGATACATATCAATAAAATTATTTAGTTGATTGCTGTGTTCAATTTTTTTCGTTGAAATTTCATCACTAATACATTTTTATATATAGAAATAACCAATATTGCAATAATATTCGTAATATGAATGATATAAATAAATTTTATTGTTTCCTTTTGTAGTATTTTCTCGAGTTTTATAAGCGGTAAAATTTTCTTGACAATTTCTTGACGATTTTGGCGATTGTCGATTTTCAGATTGTATTAGCAGCACTGGTCGGTAAAAAAGAAGAGAGAATATTGTGTGTGGGTTTGTATGGAACGCTATGTGTGTGTATTATTTCAGCGTTACAGAATCAGTCAGTGAGTCAGGGATCAGCGTAAATATAGTTAAGAAAGAAAAGATAAAAGATAATTCAATATCAGTAATATGTAAATTGCAAATTTAGATTATCATGTAAATTAATTGTTATTTATAGGTATTTAATTTCTTATAGGAAAATTAATAAATTTTAAATAAAATCAAATAACTCCATTCCAATACACGGTTGTAACAATCTTATTGATTCCACAGTATCAACTAAAAGAGACTATTCATGCAATCGAATCTACTTTCATTGGAAAATGTAATTCAGTAATCACGACATATTATTGATAGTGCATATGACTATAAAATTTCGGTTGGTAAGAAATTCGGTTGCCACAACGAATCCGCCGTGTGTACCTTATTATTGTTGCTTATAATATGTCTTAAGTCGTCAAAAGCTACAATGCCGATAATGGAGATCCCTGAGAAGTTCTATTGCACATTGGAAATATATTTCTCGTATTATTTATACGAACAGAAAATTTTCTGTTAGAAACGAAATGATTTAATAAAATGAAATATTTTTGGGCCTATGGAACAGTTTGAAATATTTTGTAGTACTACGTGCACTCCTATTTTGCCAAATGATTCGATGAAGTCAATTGACAAAATAGATATAATAGATATACATATAATAGTGCATCTATTGTACTTAGGCCATATTGGAACCCTTGAACGTCTTGAAACAATTTTTTCTAAAAGTTTCAAAATGCATGGTGTGGTAAGAGACAATGTTATCTCTGTGGTTTTCTGGAATAACCGCGTAAGTCAATTTTTGTCAGTTTTGAGTTAACGATGCCAAATATATTAATTTTTAACGCTCTTTACATGTGTTAAATTTTTTTTTTTAAATGTTGACCATTTCTGAGTTTTTTTCTTTAAATAACGACGTAACTTAAATGTTTATTAAATTAATTTGCAGCAATAACGACGTATGTCAACCTACGTTTGATCGCTGACAAATTATTTTCGCAGAAAACGACACATAGCGACATACGTTGTTATTAATGAATACGTTGATACGTTGTTATATTCTCATCCTAAGGCCGAGGCCACGAAATGAGCGGCAGAGCGGTGAGCGACAGAGCGGCGAGTTTGAGCGGCAAGTGGCTTATTACTGAGCGTCATTTTTGAGCGGTTAGTTGTCAAAATACCATTGTCAATGTAATTATTTATTATTTATATAAAAAGCTTTTATAATAAAAGCTAAATATTTTCACTATTTTATGTATGACTACATTTCAACGTTTTTAAGATAACAACAACACCTGACTTTAACAATAGCGAATATCGTTTAAAAATTTTACTGAATACCAAAATCGATAATTTTGCTTTCTTTTTCTAACGATTCGATTATCGTTAAAAAGAAGTAACTGAATCGCCCTACAGATTGACAAAACAAAGAAAAGCCATTTCTGTTTTTTTGGAATTTTTATTCTTTGCCGCTCAGAAAACAACTAAAAATTAGAACAAGTTCTATTCCTGAGCGGCACCGCTCAGACGCTCAGAAATACCACTCACATGCCGGTCATTGTGTGGCCACTTCAGTAGTATTTCATATGTTTTAATTTTTTTCCGCTTATCGCTCTGCCGCTCGCCGCTTTGCCGCTCACTGCGTGGCCTCGGCCTAAGTCCCGTTACCTTTTTTTTGACGAACAAAAAAATCCATTTTTCAAGCAACAACAACTTATGTTTACATGGGTGGTTGCATTGGTAGATTTCTTTTTCAAAGAAAACGACATAAGTTGTTTTATCTGCACATACTTTAAGTGTAATTTTTATATAGTTTTTTCGTCCTTCTCTAGGATCTATTCCTCTGAAGATTTTTGACTCAAAATTTTATATAAAGTATTTATTGCCCATATCTACAGGACTGTTAAATAAAAAGCTCTAAAATCTTTATATCGAGCCCATAATTTCAAATATAACGTTTTTTGGCTCCCCTGAACATTTTGATTTTATGACATACGCGGTTATTCTAGAAAACCACAGATCTATTGGTTTATTGTTTTTTGAATACCGACTACTGACGCAGTTTTAAAGAATTGATTCCTCAGTTTGTTACATTTAAGGATGTTAACGTTTGGGTTTTCTCAGTTTAGAATTTTGAGAAAAGTTGGAATCTTTTGAATTAATGGACCAGTATTCTGCAAATGATTTTGATAGTTCGTATGAACCTGTGATTATTTTTCCATTTAAGTGACTGAGTTTATAGTGCGAGTGGTGTAGGCACCTGTATGGAAGAGGGTGTGAAAGGGTTCAAGGTTTCAGTAAACTCATTGAGGGATTTGGCTTTTGATAATTTTTTAGCTCTATTAAAAATTGCGTTGTTTATCTTATATGAGATGAGATTTTCAGCGCACATATTTTGGTGAATTTTTTTTCTACGAATTTTCTTTTAAATTTCGTAAATGTTGCAATTCATGAGATCACTAAGGTATCATTTTGGATATCCTTTTCTTTGAGGTTAATGGGATAATTTCATTGGCAGATAGTCTAACAACTTTTCTAATGGATGCCGCTTTGGTTTTGTGATATTTTAAAATTTTTGCTGAAATGAAGGTAAATATCCCAAATTGCTTTATTTGTATTGAATTTAGATACTTTAAGTTTAGCGGTGATTATTATTGATGAGGAATTGGGTCAAAATTGGATAGTGATCGCTGTTCTATAGGTCATTAATGACTTGTCATCTACACATAGGTATAATGGAAATGGAAACAATTAAAAGATGATGCGTGTAAAGGTGTTGTGTGAGCTAAGATGAGTTGCGGAGC